>JAMPIV010004964.1:0-100000 GCA_024509875.1 Oreohelix idahoensis
ATGCGGATACCATCCATCAGCATATGGCATCCACGCATCAGGTTGTCTATTCGCTTCTCTCTCACAGAGAAGGTGTGGTGTTTTTTTGTTCTGGGTTAAACCCAGTGATGTGGCAAGTTTTTTTGTCGGTTTACACTTTTCCAACATTCCAAGTGGAATAAAGTGGACAAGGTAAAAGAAGTTTCCTCTTGAAAACCTGTTCTACGACTTTGTGTCTCTATGGGAGTCACATGTTTTATCAGACCTTTGCGTGGTTCCGCGTGTACCATCAAAGGCTGTTTTAGTTCTCCTAGAAACCATGCAACTTTCCCTTGTCGTTCACTCCGGAACTGTCAACAATGAGAGGTAAATCTCTGGGCTACATTTAAGCTCTCCTGTCTTTTGTTGCCCAGATGACATTAATCGCGGGATGGGGCCGTTACTGAAATTTTCTGTCTTCTTAGACGTTTCTGTATAGTCCTCATTCATCCAGTTTTTTCCTTTCTTGAAGGTTTACCATGTTTCTTATTGTTTTTGTAGTCCTGAGCGCTTTTGTTGTGGTTATGAAATCGGTCTTTGTGTGCTTTCTGAGATTTAGCAAAGGCATGTTGTTGTTCATTAGAGATGTTCGGGGTGTCTTGGAAATTCTTCTTCTGACGTGTTCCTGACGAGAGTGTACTTTTCCTCATACTACCTGCATTTATGTGCGTAGGTACCTTCACAAAGGGGGCATGACTTATCGAGTTCGATGTCGGCCTCTCTGCTTTGCCTAAACAGGTGGTCTGAGTACTAAGTTGCGCTTCCTGTGGAGCAGAGGGTGCTTCCTCTTGAAATAATGGTTCATCTGACCTGGGAGTGGGGCTCTGGGATTCCGTGGCCTCATGACTAATCATGGGTTTCAAATCTCTTGGCGAGTTTTGAGTTTCCAGTGGCGGCGTCTTCAACTTAAGGTAGGGTTGAGCTTCCGGCTGTTCCTTCTCATAAGCTGCTTCACTGCTTATGGCCTCTTCTTTCCACTTGGCTTCCTTCTCGTTCCAGTCGCGAGTCCATTTTTCATCTCTCTCTATCATTTCCATCTCTGTTCTCGTGAAAAGTTCTGCCTGTTCTAAGACATGTTTCGCAATTAACTTTCTCGAGTAACCTCTTTCCTCGCCTTCCAAATAAGAGTCACTTATCCATGTATCTAAACATCTTATAATTTTTATGGAATCGTTCACTTTGTGATCTTTCAAATATTGGATAAATTGAGCTCTCAGTTCAGCTACTGCGTTCATCTTAGATCGCTGGGTAGGTAGTTCAATCTCTCAGTATACGCTGCACTAGTTTCCAGTTATTACTAATAATTCTATGAAGTATTGTAATAATAAACCACTGATCAATTTACAAAAGCTCGAGGTAATACTATTAAGTCTACTGACGTAATGTATCCCTTTACAGACGCTAGTATAATTGATATTTTAATAATACTTATTTCTGCTGAATTAAGGTATTATTAACTTTAGACAGACGCTACACTTGCTTCCGATTATTACTAATAATTCTATGAAGTATTGTAATAATAACCACTAATCAATTTACTGAGGCTCGAGGTAATACTATTAAGTCTACTGACGTAATGTATCCCTTTACAGATGCTAGTATAATTGATATTTTAATAATACTTATTTCTGCTGAATTAAGATATTATTAACTTGAGCCAGACTCAAGTATAATTGATTTATTTTTAACCCTGTGTATACTCTTATTTCTTCTGAAGTAAGGTATTACAATTGCAGCCAGTCTTTCACACACAATCATCAACTTGTACACTTAGTTATCTTAAGCCACTAATTAACTTAATGAACTTAATTAATCTAAGTAACTTAATTAATTAAATAATTAATTAATTAATTCCAGGACCATTCAGATTTCACTTTCCTTATTCTACTGTATAATTCCACAATTCTGTTCAGAAAATAAAAGAAGTTTCGTTGTCTAGGGATATATAATAGATTCTACTCCAAGGTATTGACAGACTACTAGTTAAAGATTCAACAATTCTTCTGCAGATAGGTCACCAAAGGTAAGATTCCGGACTGAGACCCCAGTTTGTCGCAGATATAGTTCACAGAAGGTGAAATAGTATGGGGAGGATGATGTGGAAGGAAGCGCATCGACCTTTAGACACTAGTTTTCACAGATGTGAGCTAGTGTTGAGGGAAAGAGTTAACAGAAGGGCACAGGTTGGGGTCAGTGATTCTCTCACCTTTTAAACAACCAACTCTTGTATTTTTCTGGCGACGACTAACTCTTTCTTACTCAAATCTTTTTGAAGATGAACTAGTAGTAACAAGTAATACAAAGAGGGTTGAGAATGTTTTTCTGAACAGAACATACAATCTACTAAGTCAAACTCAGAATGATGGTGAGTTACAAAATGTACATAATTACTTTAATTACAGTAGAAAATAAAATCAATGTTGACATGTACTTTGAAAAGAAATACTAGGAAATTTAGAACTGTCAGCGTCTTTGGTTCAGATAAGAAATAAGAGGCTATTTTCCTCACTGACGAAAGTTTATTCCTACGGCTATTTCTTGGATAAGTGAATTCTGATTTTGGTCTGGGTTTTACGTAGACTTATCTGCTTGGACTTCTCCTGGGTGTCACAGTAGGTAGGGATTACCAACTGGAGAATTTGATTCAGTTGAGCAATAGTCCAAGAGATGACTAGGCTTTCCGTTAACCTGGTTGTGCAGTTGGGTTATGATGTTCAGGTGCTGACGAGGTGTTGACTGCTTAAATCGGTAGACTGCTCAGGGTTGCTGGGACTTAGTGATATCACCGCTAGGTTTTTTGAGACGTAAGCACTAGTTCTCTCTGTAGCATAGAGCAAACTAGGAGGTTTACTCGCAACAATTTACAGCAATCAAAATCCAGAAACTGGCTAGGATTCTGCAAACTGGGCTGTGGAAGACAATGCAGGTAATCAATCTTCTGTTTGTTTTTACAGATATATTAACTACAGCCACTCTGGACGTTTCGTCTCAGAATGGTGCCTAATAATATATTTACCTGAAACCGTAAACGTCAGTCTTCCTTAAAGGCGACTGTCCATTTGTTTACAAATTCCTGTCTAGCGGGTAGTCTCACACCGGTCGGGTCAGTAGTAAGGTCAACCTTTGTTATACGCAGACGCCTTGCCGTGTGCGTCCATGCGTGACTGCATTGGAGGAATGCTATTTCATTCACTCGTTCTTTGAACAAACATGGTTCTTCTCTCGTTCACAACAACAGCTTTCTTCAGCACATTTCCTAATACAATTAGCTTGTTAGTACTTTCTCATATCAGCCAGTACTTTACATCATTATAATGCAATCAATAACATTCATAATACATAAATGCAAAATAGCTATATTAATCTAAATGTAAAGAAATAAACCACAATATTTAGTATTTCACACTTTACATCCATTAACTAATCCCTTGATATTAGAGTTAGCTAATTAAGCGAATACTGAGAGTTTGCTTACCGCTCAGGACTTATCCACAGCTTGAGAGATAGAACTGTAGTAGCCGGTACTCGCAGTCACAATATACTTGTAGGTATGAGGTAAGTTGATGCTTCTCTTCTATAACTTATAAGCGTGCGTTGTCTTCGACGGTTAATCAGCAAGTGATCTTAAAACTCAGCATTCGTTTGCATGAAGTTAAAACATTTCTGTTCCCACGCCAAGAGTTAATTATTTCCCGTCTCATGCTTAGACACGTACCACGATTTATTGTGGCGGTTTTCAGTTGACCACTGAACACCGAAATATGATACTCTGGGAACCACTGGTTTCGACTAGCGAATAAATCGTATAAGGCATCCCTAAAGAAATGCTTTTAAGTGCCTTTGTAGAAGAAGATAGAATTTGGATAGAATGACAGGACTATTAGCGAAGACTTGAAAAAACAGCTAAAGAAACGATCGCAGGTGCAAATATTTCCGTAGAGAAGACAGACAAAATGTGAAGGAAAAGAAAAGTAAGGAATTAAAAAATAATCTAGACAAAATCTTCGAGCACTCTGTGACAGGTGACATACGTTGCAATTTAAAGAAAAAAAAAGTTAGTTGTTTATCCTTTACAGGACGTGGCAATCTTTTATTGGCTGTTTGTGATTTTATTAGGCAATTTTTTCATTCAGTAATTTGCCATTGCTTTCTGAACGGTACGGCGCTTATACCATTGTTAAAAATCCACACAAAGCGATCTGCTACCAAACCGCCTGCAGCAGGTTTCGAACCTGGTATATCTGGATTATGAAACTGCGTTCATACCCATTAGGCCACAGACGCCGACATTTAAAGAAAACCCTGTAAAAATAGAACTAAAATATAAAACTGCCCGCCTGTTCTTAAGTCCTGAAAAATGATCAAATAATAGTGTTGACGTCTGGGGTGGAGTTTAGTCGTTCGTAAGTGTTTGCATGCTTCACTGTAAAGAAACACTTCTCTGTTTCAGATGCTGGCATAGGCATAATGATAATTATTTCAAAAAGTGTATTAATTTCCATGAAAGCGAAAAAGACATTGCCTAGAACCAAGAATAGACGAACTTTGATTATCTTGGGAATAGCCAAAAGTATCTCTATCAGGGCACATTGCTCATTCTCATGTAAGTATACTCTCCCAGGGTTGTAAAGTCTAGATTTATGAAACGAAAACTCATATATATATATATATATATATATATATATATATATATAGAGAGAGAGAGAGAGAGAGAGAGAGAGAGAGAGAGAGAGAGAGAGAGAGAGAGAGAGAGAGAGAGAGAGAGAGAAATAAAATGTCAGAAAAAGAATGGAGATACTAGGTAGTCTTTTAGGTACAGATAATGTCACGTGGAAATGATGAGGAAGAAGAGTGACAATAAAATAAATGAAAAAAAGAGCGCACACTCGTAGCTCTCACGTGCTATTACTTTTACAGCAAGCTACACACTTCGTTTTTTTTTTAGTTGGCACTTATTCGGTAGCTCTTTCTTGGAACGTTAGTCGATGAAAGTTCCAAGAGGGCCCTGTACAATCAGCCATGCCTTGCAAACAATACTGTGTTACAGTATGTATATGTTCCATTTCGTACCTTGCTCTGTGCTTAACGTCTTCAGAAATGTCTATCTATGGAAGTGGTTCTCAACCTTTTCCTCCAGGGGGCACACATCATTATTCTTCAACGTTCTAAAGAGCATATCATTTGCCGTCTGTCAGATGGTACTTCCATGTCTTCTGTATCCCTTTCATGTATGTCTTATCTTGGGGATTTCAGAACAAGGACTGCCTTGTTATGCTATCAACAGGTCTTTCAGTATAAATACTGCTCATATTTTTATACACGGCGACCAACTTTTAGGTCTTGCAAAACCTCGAATTTACCTCTTTCGTTGTTGCTTTAGCCATGATGGTACTTTATCGTAGAACTCGTTATCGAGTTGTCAAAACTAAAAACTACACACCATTCAACAGGAATCTGCATACACATGTGAAAGTCACGACAACTTGAAAATTAACCAAACAGGCGAATCTCCGTTTATGTTCAGATTGTGTTTCCGTGATTATTTAATTTGTTTAATGTTGTAGCTTTAATGAAAACTTGAAATATGTTATTGTTTCATAGCTTCTTCTTCTGCTGTCTCTGTCTCTCTCGTGCTATCTCTCTCTCTCTCTCTCTCTCTCTCTCTCTCTCTCTCTCTCTCTCTCTCTCTCTCTCTCTTTCTCTTTTTTCTATTTCATTCTTTTTCTCCCTTGTACTGTTGGTAATATTTTCCTCAGTAATTTATGCACTGTTGCGAAACACCCTCATGGGCAAGTTACCCTTCTTTCCAATCTTGTGGTATTTCTTCGCTGTCCCAGACTTTATCAGGTAATTTGTGCAATAAATATGTACAGGTGTCAATTTCTTCATTTTTTAATGCATTATCATCATTTTTCTCGTTTTTTTTGGTCGTTTTTGTTTGTTTGTTTGTCCTTGACGGAGACCTTGGGTTCGTAACATAGGCCATGTCTCTGTTCTTTATGCTAATTATATGTCCATATTTGTACTAGTTAGATGTACACAATCAATATTTGTCATAGTTAGATGTACACAATATATCTGTGTCCTTGTTATATGTACACACTCTGTCGTTGTTTTAGTTAGATGTACACAATCTATCTTTGTCCTAGTTAGATGTGTACAATCTATATTTGTCCTCGGTATATGTACACAATCTATCTGTGTCCTAGGTAGATGTCCACAATCTATTTTTGTCCTAGTTTGATGAACACAATATTCATTTGTCCAAGTTGGATGTACACAATCTATCTTTGTCCTAGTTAGATGTACACAATTTTCCTCTGTCCTAGTTAGATATTCACAATCCATCTGTGTCCTAGTTAGGTGTCCACAATCTATATTTTCCTAGTTAGATGTACACAATCTGTCTTTGTCCTAGTTAGATGTACACAATCTCTCTTTGTCCTAGTTAGATGTACATAATCTTTCTTTGTCCTAGTTAGATGTACAAAATATATCTTTGTCTTAGTTAGATGCCCACAATCTATCTTTGTCCTAGTTAGATGTCCACAATATATATTTGTCCTAGTTAGATGTACACAATCTATATTTGTCTTAGTTAGATGTACACAATCTATATTTATCCTGGTTAGATGTACACAATATTATCTTTGTCCTAGTCAGATGTACACAATCTATATATGTCCTTGATAGATGTACACAGCATATCTTTGTTCTAGTGTGACGTACGTCTAGTTTGACTAGTGAATTCTCCCTGATATGATGGATGATTTAAAGGGACTTTTAGCTTTTCATAACATTAGAACCCCTGAACATTTGTTGTAACTTTTCGTTTGCCAGAACTCATTCCACCGGGACTCATTTAGTAGGCGGCACGAGATCAAAGAGACGAACTGAGGGATTTTAGGGGAGACTATCGGCGCTATCAAAGACAGTAGTGGTCCCTGCTACGAGACGCAGTTGCTTGCCGCTATTTTTCGCGTCTCGGTGTCAAATCGCAACCGAGCGAACGGGGGAAAGCGACACGGGCAGCAGCGAGCGGATACGAAGACCAGGGGGCGGCTTCTTCTCTTGATTTGGCGGTCAGATCCCCAAAAGTTCGTGAGATCAAATAAGTTGTCAAGTTTATCATGTCCCACTCAACTTACATTCCATTTTAGCTAAATAGACCATGAAGAACTAGACACGTTATCACTCGCTGGCCAGACCTTTACAGAAGCACTAGCTTTATTGAAATCTTGTTATAGATTTTCCCCTGGATTTTATATATATATATTTGCAGTGTTTTCTATTCTGTGCAGAGCGGTAATATATATTGTGTAAAGTGATCAGTGGTCTAGTTCAGTCATTCTATTTCAATGGATTTTGTGTTAATTTAAATCTATTAAATTAAACCATCTCAATAGTTCCAGTTGTAAATATAATGATCTATCTATTATATTATTTCAAAAGATAATAGATGCTTTAATTAACTTTTAAAGTCGCGAAGGAATTTATAATTAATAAATTCAGTTAAGTCCTAGTTTTATAGATGTGGGATTTTTAACCACTAGAATTCGCGCAGTGTTTATTAAATACATAATTAAATACTCGAGTGTATTATAGGCTAAACGGGAAATTCATCGCGCTTTAGAAGGTTATTTGTTTTCGGTATATTACATGTCTTTTTTTTCTTTCATACAGAGTGATCGTAACCTGTGCGATCCCAGCATTAAGAAAGCAATAAAGAAATCAATCTAAGCAAGGCAAAGCATAAACAGTGTGTAGAGTTCCCCTGACGCAGAACTTGTTGAGACTGTGTAAATTTTTAATCTTTGAGGCGATTCTATGTTTGGAATTCCGCTATCTAACTTATAGCAAAGAAAGCACACCCAAAGACAAATTTAACGCACCATCAAACAACTTAAGTCGTAACGGGAAGAAGAACACTGGCCCGAGCTTTGTTAGTTTACTGACACAGAGAGATAATTCATAATTTCCTGAACAGTGATGTGACTAGTTTTCTCACTGGACTTAAACCATACCTCACGGATAAAGTGTACCAGCACGCGTAAGAATTTTATTATCAGCGGCATAGTCAAATAGACCACACCATCCTCACCCCGGTATCAGAGACCGTGCCCTCCCATAGAAACTGTTATTAAGAAAAGAGACACAACTACAGATTCATTTTCCAGCGATTACGGGATCCTTTTATGTGCTGACCGCCTACCCGCTAATCTGGGGCTAGAACTTGAACAAACACTCATACATTTTGTTTGAGGTGTAACTGCTGTTGTGTTATTCTATGGAGTGCAAGAATTTTTCACAATCGGTAAGTGAGAGCAAGATGAGTGAAGGCCTTTGTTAGCGCGTGTATGAATGACAGGAAATTAATTCTTTTGTGTGACCATTTTGTTAACTTGCTTACCTGGTAATATATATCTTTTCTGTATACCCTACATTGTTCCTTTAAGTGGGATAGTTGATAATTTGTTAACTCTGTTTAAAACCACCTCCTTTCAATTTTCTTAGTAAAGGGAAGAACAGCTGGGAAGAACAGGTTTTTTTCTATCACCTATACCTAATTTTGTAACACCTCTTTCAGAGTAATTAACTTCACTGTTAGGTTAACGTACCTATGTTCCTGATATTATATATCTTTGGACTGGGTTTATCTTTGTCTAATAAGCGGGAAGGGCTTAGTCGATACCAATCTTCTTCACCCCTTCCAAACTTGTTATTTGCATTTGTGTACTTATGATAATTTATGTAATATCTGATATTTTTTAGTGATTGATGTTTAAAGTGAATAAAATCACATAAACTCATTTAGTTCTGTGTGTTGGATATACCCACAGCCCAACTTTTCCCCTTATTCGTTTAATATAGTTTGTATCTACATCGTCTGTGTGTGTGAAAAACACCAAATCGGTGTGCGCGCAGATGCGAGTCTGGAAAACTGGCAAATAATTGTTTGACCAGGAGAGCGGAAGAGAAGATTGAGAGAAACGATTTGTCGTAAATAAGTCTGTCTTTACTCTCCTCCAGCACGCTGTGAAGTAACTATTAAATCTCTACATTTTCTATCACTGAGCTTTCCATCATCATTTTCCACTCTAAACCGGACCACTATTTCTACGACTCTTTTCTCTCAAAATAAATTTACGACATCTAGTTAGATGTCCACAATCTATCTTTGGATTACTTAGATGTACACAATCTATATGTGTCCCACTTAGATGTACACAATCTATATTTGTCCTGTTAGATGTCCACAATCTATGTTTGTCCTAGTTAGATGTACACAATTATCTTTGTCCTAGTTAGATGTCCACAATCTATATGTGTCCTAGTTAGATGTACATAATATTTTTTTGTCCTAGTTAGATGTACATAATATATCTTTGTCCTAGTTAAATGTACACAATCTGTTTGTGTCCTAGTTAGATGTACACAATCTATCTTTGTCCTAGTTAGATGTACACAATATATCTTTCTCCTATTTACATGTACACAATCTATCTTTCTTCCATTTATACATACACAATATATCGTTGCCCTAATTTGATGTACACAATCTTTCTTTGTCCTAATTAGATGAACACAGTCTATCTTTGCCTTAATTTGATGTACACAATCTTTCTATGTCCCAATTAGATGAACACAATCTATCTTTGCCCTAATTAGATGTACACAAACTATCTTTGTCTTAGTTAGATGTACACAGTCTATCTTTGTCCTAGGTAGATGTATACAATCTGTCTTTGTCCTAGTTAGATGTACACAAACTATCTTTGTTCTAGTTAGATGTGCACAATCTATCTTTGTCCTAGTTAGATGTACACAATCTATCTTTGACCTAGTTAGATGTACACACTTTATCTTTGTCCTAATTAGATGCACAGCATCTATCTTTGCCCTATTTAGATGTACACAATCTATCTGTGTCCTAGTCAGATGTACACAATCTGTATATTTCTTAGTTAAACGTACACAATTTATCTTTCTCCTTTTACATGTACACAATCTATCTTTGTCCTAGTTAGATGTACACATCTATCTTTCTCCAATTTACATGAACACAATCTACCATTGTCATAATTCGATGTACACAATCGATTTTGTCCTAATTCAATGTACACAATCTATCTTTCTCCTGTTTACATGTACACAATCTATCTTTGCTCTAGATAGATGTACACAATCTATCTTTGTCCTAGTTAAATGTACATAATCTATTTTTATTCTAGTTAGATGGACACAATTTGTGTCCTAGTTAGATGTACATAATCTATTTGTGTCCTAGTTAGATGGACACAATATTTGTACTAGTTAGATGTACATAATTTATTTTTGTCCTAGTTAGGTGTACACAATCTTTGTCCTAGTTAGACGGACACAGTTTTTGTCCTAGTCAGATGTACACATTCTATCTTTGTCCTAGTTAGGTTTAGACAATCTATTTTTGTTCACCCTACAGTTAAACCCAATTAGTTCCAGATATCTCTTTGAGCTTTGCTACACGCGTTTGTATTCAGCAATTTGTTTTTTTGTTGGATGGATGGATGAATGGATTGATGAATGGATTAATAGGACGGACAGTCAAACAGGCAGGCAGGCAAGCTGAAAGACAGACAGACAGACAAGCAGGCCAGCCGACCGACCGACAGACCGAGATAGATAGATAGATAGATAGATAGATAGATAGATAGATAGATAGATAGATAGATAGATAGATAGATAGATAGATAGATAGATAGATAGATAGATAGATAGATAGATAGATAAATAGATAGATAGATAGATAGATAGATAGATAGATAGATAGATAGATAGATAGATAGATAGATAGATAGATAGATAGATAGATAGATAGATAGATAGATAGATAGATAGATAGATAGATAGATAGATAGATACAGAAATCTATTACAATGGTGTAATGTATTATGAAACTTCACAAACAAAAGTGTCAAGCAGTACACTTTTGAGAATCCCTGATTTCTGGCTTTAACTACCTCCGTAGTACTGACCTTGTAGGTCTTCCTGTGGGGACAAAAAAAAGACTTGATAAGCCACGATTCTGTGAGATTGTTCTCTCTATCTACTGGAATCACTCCAAAGTCCATCTGCTGTGTGGTAAACTCGCCTTGGCGCGAGGGTGGTAGGCCTTAAATTACCTTCAGTTAACGAAGCCAATTTTGGATACTGAAGTCTGGAAAGGTGGTGTGGGGGTGGAGCTGGTTCTCTAGGCCAGTGTTTCTCAGCCCACAACGAGTTATCCGATAATTCATGAAGGGTCTTTAAACAACACCTCTCATCATCATCATCATCGTCATTATTTTCATGTTTAATCCCTATCAAGCATGAGATCACCACTATAGGAAGCCTGCACCATTAACATTCGTTAATCTGTGTTGTAATTCGTTTTGTAATTTGTTTTACATGTTGACGTTGACACCCTCCTCCACAACCTCAATTTAATCGCTTCTTACGACAAGTGTGAGTGAGCAGTAATTAGTTCCAATAAGTGACGTCATTAGATTACATTGGATACCATGTCTTGATATTTAGAATATCCAGACTAATGCGGATGCGCAAAGGAAGAACTCATTCCACAAATAGAAATTAAGCACTTTATCTCCCTTGGGTATATTACGAGAAGAAGACATTTTTAATACCTTGTGAGAAAAGGGAGATTTGATGGGAGAAAGAAGTAGACGGCGACAAATAGAGAAGACACTGCGCAGGTTAACAAATAGGTATGGGGGAATAGGAAAAGTGTGCAACATAATTAATAGGCAGGACTAGTGTAAGTAGTTGCGGAAGGCCATGATCTTCTACGCCTGTCGGCATGGTATTTGAACGAGAGGAACAAGACCGTGTCAGAATATGTCACGATGAAGCGGTGTACCTATTGTAGTGGATTTTGATGGTATTGTATGGTGGTGTTATCACCTAGTGTGATGCGTGAGGTCAGCTGTGAAGGCTCCTGAGATAATTGTAACTGTGAATATACAGAAGGCCCTTTCGTGCTACCACTTTATGACCTCACACATATCTTTTTTTACTAATGAATGTGGCTACGTTAAAATCTAGGGTACTGAATGCAATGTGTTGTATGGACATATACACACACCCACAGATATTAATTAAGTCTAATACTATCAATAAAATTTATAACACAATGAACTAAATTCAGCTGGTTAAATTTAGAATAGAAAATCTTTTTTTAAATTTATTTGTTCTGAACCAAGGTTTTATTTTGGCCAGAACTTATGCAAAGATTTTGAAATTTATGAATGAATGGCATGAATAAATGGCATGTTAAATGAAAGATGTTTACATATGCAATCTTCAAGATTAATTATAGTATTACTGTTCGTAATGTTAATTTTTCTGGGAAAACTATGAATGGATGTGCTGTTGGGGTGGCTTCATCCCTCCCTGTTTATGCCTACACAGCATTGTCCATTAATGATGGAAGGAAATGGGATGCTTCAGTAGTAAATTCTCTTGGGTGCTAGTTTTATGAAATTGGTGTAAGTTCAGCAGGCCAGCTAGCCTACTTAACTTTGCCAGATTTGTTCTGGTGCTGGAATCTGATGGCCCCACCTCTCCGTGCTTGAGCAATACACAGATGTTCTGTCGAAATGTACCCTGCACGGGTCCTCACTTCAATTATTAATCAGCATTTGACACCACCTTAGTGTCAAGATCGAACTCACAGCTCTGAAATAAAGTATTGGTTTTTGCTCAGAACCTTACCTAAAAAGCCACTTCTACACATAACAAATTACAATAACACCACATAAACAGGGTCAGTTCTCTCTGACCAGACAGCACATCTTACCTAGTTGGTTTCGCATAGGGTAAGTTTCCCCAGTCTACAGATTCTGAAATAGGTGCATTATCTCACTGCCATAGAATAGGATAGGTGATATGATTCACTGTTCTCAACACTTGATCACCCCTTCCTAAACCTTGCTGTAGTTTATATATTGTTTGTCCCTAGACCCTGAACTAGGGCGGGGGGTCCAGAGCGAATCCTTACTTGTTTGTAAGGCTAGATTTCGATATGGCAGTATCAAATCACTCGAACATTAAACAATATTCAAAATATACAAAGAAATAATTTCAATCTTACCAGATTATGAATAAAGAACACAGAAATGCTAGCAAAACTCAGCTGAGCTGCTGGCTATAGTATGGCGTCCCTGAACTTATTTCAATTTATTTCATTTGGAAATCACCACACTTGAAATTTACTGTGTCTATCACTGGACAACTATTGAGGAATGGCAAAAAAGCTCGTCTAAGCGCGGATAATATGATTGTCTGTGGCCAATCAATGCCTTGGGTTTTTTTTAAAAATTCAAATTTCCTACACTAAAGTCATTTCAGTCATGCTTCAGTCAAGTATGGATTTTTATCTGTTAGTCTGTCCGTCTCTACTTGCGTTTTTACAAAAACGTACTTGATTTTTGAACCAACCTTTCTCTCCCCTCCAAAATTTTGTCGTTAAAAGTTATTTTTAGACACAGCTTCCACCAATATCCCTTCTCTTCCATGCTAAGTAGATTTGAACACCTGCGTCTCGAGGTCGCGATTTTTTGTGCAAATAGGGACACTTTTGATTCAATGCAGTCTTTCGCTGTTGTGAACAACACTGTCTTTTGTCATTATTTTCATTATTATCTATCCGTCTGTAAAATTAAAAACATATTATTTCACTGCTCAGAATGGGCCATCCGGCCAGCTAATTTTTATATTCCTAACATTAATATTAAGAAAAAGTTACTTTTTAAATTTTGTAATATTTCAAGCATCTGCGTTTAGCCGCTGAATTCAAATCAAAGGCTTGGTATCGCAAAAGCGTCCAATAAATGACTGTGGCGTATCATATCCAAGGTCCCTTCTGTCGAATTCCTTACTTTATGTCAACTTGGGGGGGGGGGGGGGGGGGAACGTGACTTTTCCTCCTTGCCCCACCAATTTGCGTCCATTAACCTCGCTAGTTCAAGTACGCGTTCAGTCAGATTTTTGTCTTTTGATCCTCGTTCCGTTTTGCCTTCAAGTCTAACACCTGATGACCCGCGGCGCGGGCGATCATGTATTCCAGCAGCTTACGCATTGGTTTTTATCCTTACATTTTATCCTTTGGAGATATTTTTTACGTTGTATCACTCGTTAATTTTATGACACATCTCCCCACTTGAAAACATGCCTACGGCAAGTTCCAAAACCAGTGATACACATAGATAAAATCTCTCCTCCCGTCTGCCATTACTCTAATTTTGATCACAGGGGTGCCGACTGAGGAAATCTGCACCGACATTCAATTTGCCTGGGATATATTGGATACTAAACTGATAAGGTTGAAGTAATAAAGACCACCTCAGCAATCTTGCGTTTTCATGCTTAGCCTGAGATAAGAATACGAGAGGCTGATGATCCGTCTCCACCACAAAAGTCCTACCATACAGATAGATTTGAAACTTCTTTATTGCCCAGATTAACGCTAAACATTTTTTTTCGCTTGTGGAGTATCCTTGTTCCGCCTTATTCAATTTGCGGCTTGCATAAGCGACTGGTTTCAGTTCCCCATCAGGTGAAGATGATCTTTGCAACAAAGCCCCTCCGAGTCCTACATTACTTGCATCGGTTCTTAAGACAAAGTCCTGTGTCAAATCAGGCAGTTTGAGAATAGGCCTGCTAGTGAGTTTTTCCTTTAACTCTTGGAACGCTAGTTCACATTGTGCAGTCCAAATAATTTTATCTGGAAGTCCCTTGCGAGTCAGATCAGTCAGAGGAGCACAAATAGCGTTAAAATTTTTGATGTATTTCTGATAAAATCCGCATAACGACACGAATGATCGCACGTCTTTTTTTGTTTGTGGTCTAGGTGCTCTCTGCAGTTTTTCCAAGTTCTTAGGATCAGGGGTCATGTTACCCTGATATACAGTGTGTCCCAAGAATTCCAACTCTTTGCATCCAATACAACATTTTGTTGGCCTAGCAGTTAAGTTCGCCTCCCGAAGTCTATTAAATAACATTTCTAGAGCTTCAATGTGTTCTTCAAATGTCTCTGTGGCGACGAGAATATCATCCATGAAATTCGTGATACATGGGTTATTCAGGGGATCCAACAATTTGCGCATCATCCTTGAAAATACACTCGGAGCATTTTTCAGTCCGAAGGGTAGCATATTGAATTCATAATGCCCATCCGAAGTGCTAAAAGCCAAATAAGGTCTCACTTCAGGCTTCACTGGGATCTGGTAATATCCTTTACTAAGATCCACCTTTGAAAAGTATTTTGCCTTGTTCAGTCTGGCAAATAACTGTTTTGTGTCTGGTAATGGATCCACTTGTCCTTCTGTGACAGCATTCAGTTTCCTGTAATCTATGCACAGTCTGTGTTCCCCAGACGGTTTCCTCAACAAAACGACACTAGAACTAAAAGATGATTCACTGTGCGAAATAATCCCCTCCTTCAACAAATAATCTATTTCTTCCTTCAATGCCTTCTCCTTCGCGAACGGAATAGAATAGGCTCTCATACAGATTGGGTTTGAGTCTACCAGTTTCATGTCATACTGTAGCAAATTTGTATGGCCTGGTTTATCTGTTAGTACATCTGTATGTTCCTCCAGAACCTGTTGAACTCTCTCCCTCTGGTTTTTAGTCAGGTGCTTACTGACTTTTACCTGTGCTGCTGTTTCACAAGGATGTAATGGGTATTCATGTGAGGTGAGTGGTTCCTTTTGCATCTGGGTTGCAATAGCCAAGGTCAATAAGGGGGTGCTTTCCTGGAGTGGTCTGTCCAGATACTTCTTTAATAAGTTTACATGATAAACTTTCTCCTTCCCCTTTTTGTCAATTTTATAGTTTGTTCTAGACACCTTCTCTAGAACCGTATATGGACCTTGCCAACCAATTTGTAATTTATTCTGGCTACCGGGTAGTAGAAGAAGCACCTTCTCTCCCACAGCTAGTTCTCGGTCCTTTGCCTTCCTATTAAAATATGCTGCATGTTTCTTCCTGGCTTGTTTCAAATTATCATTTGCCAGTTTCCATCCAGCTTTCAAACGAGTGGTCAGTTCGTTCACGTATTGATAAGATGAGGTAACAGGTTCTTCCGCCTTCTCATCCGTCCAGGTCCTTAATAAAGCTTCTAAAGGACCTTTTATTGGCCTCCCAAATAGCAGAGTTGCGGGAGCCATCCCGGTTGAACTATGTGGTACCTCCCGATACGCAAACAATGCGGCGGGCAGGAATTGATCCCACAGATCCGGTTTTTCGTGTGCCAGCTTTCTCAGGATAGAAATGAGAGTCCCGTTGAACCTCTCTACCTGGCCGTTCCCTTGTGGATGGTACGGACTACAATGAAAGTGTCTGGCTTGAAATAGTTTAAAAACTTCTTCCGTTAGTTTCCCCTTGAACTGAGATCCATTATCCGTCAAGATTTGATGCGGGAATCCTAATCGGGTAAATATTGTAAGTAGTGCCTCTGCTACATGTTTTGAATCAATTGATGGCAGGGCTACCGCCTCTCCCCACATAGAACAAGTGTCCACCAGAGTAAGGATGTAACTGTTCCTCCTCTTGGTCCGAGTGAGAGGTCCCATAATATCCACTGCAACCCTCTCAAAAGGTGTTCCCACTATGGGCATTTCCCCTAGAGTTGCAGGAGCAGTCCAGTGCTTTGGAGCTACCCTTTGACATTCAGGGCAGGATTTGACATATCTTTTTATATCCTCCGTTATCCCTGGCCAGAAGTAATGACAAGCTATACGCTGTCCTGTGGCGCTGATCCCCATGTGACCACTGAAGGGAATCGCATGCCCGAGTTCCATCACTTTATCTCTATATGAAGTGGGAAGAACCAGCTGGTTGTGACCATTTATTCCAGTTCCGGCCTTCCTGTATAATAGTTTGTTCTTCATAAAATATTCCCCCTTGCTCGGAGGTGTGTGGCATTTGGGCAATTTTTTAAAACATGGCTTGAGTGTCCTATCCTCAGCCTGCGCCTTTCTCATCTCCTCTGGATGAGCATTTATAGGTTCACCTTCTTCCTCCTTCTTCTGTGACCTGGTCTGCACTGTCGCCATGATCACAGGTTTCTCGGGATTCCCCAAGAAGACGTATCTACACCCCAATATCAGAGGGTAGATTGGTTCATCTATCACTGCTGCTCTGATTTCTCCTTCCACATAGCGAGTTTTCACCGTTATCCTTGCGATGGGAAGTGTCATGAGTGGTATGTCCTTGGTCGCCCCTTGTATTTCCACTGTTTCTGTGGTATACTGACTTGGGTCCACTAGGCTAGACTTCACAACTGAATCATAATCCAAACCTGTATCATAAAGGCACCTTATGGTGACCCCATTACAAATAACATCCTCACAAACTGGGGGGTGATAAGGTTCCTGTTGTCCATTAGGATTAACCTTTAATCTTTGCGTCCCCGACTTCATTGCAGCAATGTTTGAAGGTTTCCTTCTACAAAATTCGGTGTTATGGTTATCCTTCTTGCACCATTTACACTATCTTTTTCCTTGGTTCAACGGTTTTCTTTCATTGAACTTTTGGTCATTGAACTGTGAGTTTCTGTCGCGATAGTCATTTCTTGGCCGCTCAAAGTTTGTCCTACTTTTATTTCCCTGCTCTCTATTATCAAATTTATTAAATTGCTGTGGAGCTTTAAAATTATCTATGTGCTTCTTTTTAGCACCACTTACCTCTGCCTGGGCTGCCTGATACCTCTCAGCGACATTTAAAACCTCTCCCAACTTCTCTGCACCTTGTTCCATGAGAAATTTTCTCATGTCTGGAGCCATGGACTCTCTCAATTGCTCAATCATGATCATTTCTTTAAGATCTTGGGTCTTCCCCAGAGCAGTCCATTTCTCCAAATAGGTTTCCAGTCTAGCAGAGAATTGGTGGTATGTCTCCCCAGACAACAGTTTGGCATTTCTAAATTTCTTACGATAAAATTCACCATTCTTCTCGTACCTTAATAACAAAGCCTGCTTTAACATGTCATAATTGTCTTGGTCTTCCCTGTTCATTTTAACAAAGACTTCATAAGAAGTACCTCTCAGTCCCTGTGATAGCTTTAAACTCCACCTCTCTCTCTCCAACCCATATGTAGTAGCTAATAACTCAAAACGTCCTAGGTACCCCTCTATGTCATCGTCTTTTTCAACAAAATGGTCTAAATGAAACCCCATAGCTGAGTTTGAGGTTCCCAAACTAGGCGTAGCATCTGAGGCAAAAGGGCTGGCACCATTTTCAGGAGCCTGGCCTTGTAATTCCAGCTCCCTTAGTCGTAATTCATGCTCCCTTTGCAACCTTCTATCTTCTGCCTCCCTTTCGGCCTTTTTATCTTCTGCCTCCCTTTCGGCCTTTTTATCTTCTGCCTCCCTTTCGGCCTTTTTATCTTCTGCCTCCCTTTGCTGTCGTTTGTCTTCTGCCTCAATCTGCAGCCTCTTAATTTCTCTATCCGCCTCTAACCTCTTCTCTTCAGCCAACCTTTCAGACTCTAATTTTCTTTCAGCCTCTTTTTCTAATCTCCTTTCTTCCCGTTCAATATATTTATCACATTCAGCCGTTACGTATTGAATTAAAATCTGACCATCCATTCCCATCTCCTTTGCGGTCAGCACAGCAGCTGATCTAAATTTTGCTAGCTCCGCCATACTTTCTAAACAATATAATAATATACAAAATAAATCTCTAACCAGTAAATACACTAAGTACTTCTTATGACTATAGTCTAACTAATTCTAACTAACCAGTTAACTAATTAATTATTACTGGCTGTGAAGATTCACCAACTTCTAATTGCCCTTTTAATTTAAAGGGACACTTTAGTTTTAAGGGAATTTTACAATTTTGTTCCCCTAATTTTATTTCTCCCACCAGGAGATCCTTATATTACTGTTTATGCTAAATATCCCTGGACAAGACCCCAATATATGTAGTGGATTTTGATGGTATTGTATGGTGGTGTTATCACCTAGTGTGATGCGTGAGGTCAGCTGTGAAGGCTCCTGAGATAATTGTAACTGTGAATATACAGAAGGCCCTTTCGTGCTACCACTTTATGACCTCACACATATCTTTTTTTACTAATGAATGTGGCTACGTTAAAATCTAGGGTACTGAATGCAATGTGTTGTATGGACATATACACACACCCACAGATATTAATTAAGTCTAATACTATCAATAAAATTTATAACACAATGAACTAAATTCAGCTGGTTAAATTTAGAATAGAAAATCTTTTTTTAAATTTATTTGTTCTGAACCAAGGTTTTATTTTGGCCAGAACTTATGCAAAGATTTTGAAATTTATGAATGAATGGCATGAATAAATGGCATGTTAAATGAAAGATGTTTACATATGCAATCTTCAAGATTAATTATAGTATTACTGTTCGTAATGTTAATTTTTCTGGGAAAACTATGAATGGATGTGCTGTTGGGGTGGCTTCATCCCTCCCTGTTTATGCTACACAGCATTGTCCATTAATGATGGAAAGAAATGGGATGCTTCAGTAGTAAATTCTCTTGGGTGCTAGTTTTATGAAATTGGTGTAAGTTCAGCAGGCCAGCTAGCCTACTTAACTTTGCCAGATTTGTTCTGGTGCTGGAATCTGATGGCCCCACCTCTCCGTGCTTGAGCAATACACAGATGTTCTGTCGAAATGTACCCTGCACGGGTCCTCACTTCAATTATTAATCAGCATTTGACACCACCTTAGTGTCAAGATCGAACTCACAGCTCTGAAATAAAGTATTGGTTTTTTGCTCAGAACCTTACCTAAAAAGCCACTTCTACACATAACAAATTACAATAACACCACATAAACAGGGTCAGTTCTCTCTGACCAGACAGCACATCTTACCTAGTTGGTTTCGCATAGGGTAAGTTTCCCCAGTCTACAGATTCTGAAATAGGTGCATTATCTCACTGCCATAGAATAGGATAGGTGATATGATTCACTGTTCTCAACACTTGATCACCCCTTCCTAAACCTTGCTGTAGTTTATATATTGTTTGTCCCTAGACCCTGAACTAGGGCGGGGGGTCCAGAGCGAATCCTTACTTGTTTGTAAGGCTAGATTTCGATATGGCAGTATCAAATCACTCGAACATTAAACAATATTCAAAATATACAAAGAAATAATTTCAATCTTACCAGATTATGAATAAAGAACACAGAAATGCTAGCAAAACTCAGCTGAGCTGCTGGCTATAGTATGGCGTCCCTGAACTTATTTCAATTTATTTCATTTGGAAATCACCACACTTGAAATTTACTGTGTCTATCACTGGACAACTATTGAGGAATGGCAAAAAAGCTCGTCTAAGCGCGGATAATATGATTGTCTGTGGCCAATCAATGCCTTGGTTTTTTTTTTTTAAATTCAAATTTCCTACACTAAAGTCATTTCAGTCATGCTTCAGTCAAGTATGGATTTTTATCTGTTAGTCTGTCCGTCTCTACTTGCGTTTTTACAAAAACGTACTTGATTTTTGAACCAACCTTTCTCTCCCCTCCAAAATTTTGTCGTTAAAAGTTATTTTTAGACACAGCTTCCACCAATATCCCTTCTCTTCCATGCTAAGTAGATTTGAACACCTGCGTCTCGAGGTCGCGATTTTTTGTGCAAATAGGGACACTTTTGATTCAATGCAGTCTTTCGCTGTTGTGAACAACACTGTCTTTTGTCATTATTTTCATTATTATCTATCCGTCTGTAAAATTAAAAGTATATTATTTCACTGCTCAGAATGGGCCATCCGGCCAGCTAATTTTTATATTCCTAACATTAATATTAAGAAAAAGTTACTTTTTAAATTTTGTAATATTTCAAGCATCTGCGTTTAGCCGCTGAATTCAAATCAAAGGCTTGGTATCGCAAAAGCGTCCAATAAATGACTGTGGCGTATCATATCCAAGGTCCCTTCTGTCGAATTCCTTACTTTATGTCAACTTGGGGGGGGGGGGGGGGGAACGTGACTTTTCCTCCTTGCCCCACCAATTTGCGTCCATTAACCTCGCTAGTTCAAGTACGCGTTCAGTCAGATTTTTGTCTTTTGATCCTCGTTCCGTTTTGCCTTCAAGTCTAACACCTGATGACCCGCGGCGCGGGCGATCATGTATTCCAGCAGCTTACGCATTGGTTTTTATCCTTACATTTTATCCTTTGGAGATATTTTTACGTTGTATCACTCGTTAATTTTATGACACCTATCCAACCGGTATTGAATATAACAATTTCCATGCACATTCCAAATACAAGGTAAAATGAAAGCTCATCTTGCATTGTGTGTTTTTATTTTGATATCAATGTCTGTTCTTTCAACTTTGTCTACAGTACTACCAAGATATCTGTATGAGTCCACATCTTGTAGGAATGTATCTTCACGTGCGATTTTGTTATCACTGGCTGCATTTAGTTTCATTATCTGTGTATTTTCAGCTGCCGGTGCTGAGACTTTCTACAGAATAAAGTACATGTAACATTAGGTATATTCAGTGAGTGGTGGATTTGGCAGCACAAATAGAGTAAAGGTAACTTTAGGTGTCCCGCAAGGATAACGGGTAGAGAGATAGACAATACACGAACTAATGCTTTTGATAAATAGATAGAATTATACGAAAATATATAATAGAGAAGATATTGAGAAGGCTAATCCACAAAAAATGGAAGAGCGAACTCATTCTGTCTCAGCGCTGTGTACGATATAAATATAAAGTATATATTATAAGACCGATAATACATGACGATATTCTTCAGCCAATTTATAAAACAAAACAAAACAAAAAATTATAAAAATAATAATTATATGCCGGAAGAGTTTGTTCACATAAATATAAATATTCATTTTTGTTTTCAAAAATCCCACGTGAAAAAAATATTGTCACTAATGTGTTGGTGTTAAGGTAAAAAATGAACCATTGTCTGAGGACAAAGAGAGTTAATAAGTGTCCTTCAATTAACCTCCTGCCACCAGATTGTAATCATCATCATCATCTTTCAACTCACCAAGGAGAATAGGCTTTGACCAAACTTATGCCAAGTCTTCCTGTCACGTGCCAAGTCTTCCTATCACGTGCCAAGTCTTCCTGTCACGTGCCATCAGCTCAAGGTCTGCTCATGTTTTCTGCATCCCCTTCATGTCTGTCACCAGTTCTCGTCTCCGTGTGTTCTTTGGTCTTCCTCTTTCTCTCTTACCCTGAGGATTCCAGATTAAGGATGGTCCCATAATCTATAAACAGGTTTCCTCAATGTGCGTCTCATCCATCGCCAACGTCTTTTTCTCATCTCTTCCACTGGCACTAGTCTGATTCCACATTAGTCAGATAGATTGGAATGTGTGATGTAAATAATTAGCAGCAGTGATGTGCACTTAATTCGAACCTGAAGTTGCGTTATCAAATGCGTAGAATTAAGAAATTTTCGAATTATGTTCAAAAACGCTACTTTAGACTATGTTGGTTATTTCTATTCGGCCGATTTCAGCTCTTGAACAAAACAACTTTTGATGGTCGCGTGTAACTAGTAAGATCATTAACATCATTATATTTTTTATCTCCTGGGTAATCAGATCTTCTGGGTAGTCAGATCTCCTGGGTAGTCAAATCTCCTGGGTAGTCAGATCTTCTGGGTAGTCAGATCTCCTGGGTAGTCAGATCTCCTGGATAGTCAGATCTCCTGGGTAGTCAGATCAGATCTTCTGGGTAGTCAGATCTCCTGGGTAGTAGATCATTGGATATCTCCTGGGTAGTCAGATCTTCTGGGTAGTCAGATCTCCTGGGTAGTCAGATCTCCTGGGTAGTCAGATCTTCTGGGTAGTCAGATCTCCTGGGTAGTCAGATCTCCTGGGTAGTCAGATCTCCTGGGTAGTGAGATCTCCTGGGTAGTCAGATCTCCTGGGTAGTGAGATCTCCTGGGTAGTCAGATCTCCTGGGTAGTCAGATCTTCTAGGTAGTCAGATCTCCTGGTTAGTCAGATCTCCTGGGTAGTCAGATCTCCTGGGTAGTCAGATCTTCTGGGTAGTCAGATCTTCTGGATAGTCAGATCTCCTGGGTAGTAAGATCTCCTGGGCAGTTGTCGCATGAAAACATAATTAATAGTAGGTAAGCTTGACAGCTGTATAGGCGTGATGGACAATAGTGCACACGGACGTGTGATAGTGGTGCTCAAGAGAGAAAGGCAGAAGGCACAGGCTGAGTCAGTGAGTTCTTCACTAAGAAAACCACACACACAGCTCTTCTTGTTTTCTCTGGCGACAATATTACTCTTTTGCACACACTGTGTCACTCACAAATAGTAGGGTAAAGAAGTAAAGTTAGATTGAGGATTTGGTAGCCTGAACTGAACGAACAATCCTATCGAGGTTAACTCAATTTTATTCAATTTAGAAATGTAAATAAATCAATAAGGATTTTACAGCAAATACTAATAAAGATTATCACGAGAAAACAAACTCACAACAATTTTGATGATTTTAAAGAAAAAAAAAATTATTACACCAATAGTGAAAACAAGGATTATGAATGAATTGTGTTAGTAAGGTTCCCGGCAGGCCTGATAGGCTTTTGCTGGAAAATATGTGAAATACTGTTTGTGTGAAAATGAATGTTTGTTCCTTTGTTCCTTTGGTGTGAATGTTGGAAACAACTTATATCCTGGGGTTCTCTTGGAAAAATATATCGTAATCCAATGCTTGAAATTAACTTTTGACTGTTCGAATAAGGTATCCACAAAGGGCACAGAATCTGAACACGATTTTATAAATCCAAGGTTGGTGTAACGACTTCACTGTTCGAATAAGGTATCCACAAAGGGCACATAATCTGAACACGATTTTTATAAATCCAAGAAAGGTGTAACATATCCACAATTGATGCGATATCCACAGATAACGAATTTGCTTCCAAAGGTGGGATGGAGGGTTAAAATGGGTGGAGTATGGTAGGGTGAGGTTTGGTGTTGAGAATGTTTGAAATACTTGAAATAATTGAAATAACTGAAGTAATGTTTTTTTAAGTATACGGTGCAGTTAAATGGACTCAAAAAAGACAAAAACTTGTGCTGGTACATTATGGATTCAACAACAAAAGTGCTGTTTGTGCTTTAAGTTTATGAATTTATGTCTTTCTCTGAGGGAAAGCTTGAAAATAAAAATGGTGTTTCTACCGAATATAGTAGTTTTCTAAGTTGGAACAAAAATAAAATTCACGTTTCTTCCGCATTCATAATTGAGAGAATATGAAACTTTTACATTAATGTTACACTAACATTGAAAAGTGGGAAAATGATCATTGAAATTTATGAATGATACAGCTAACATTGTAACATAACATCGCATTGTTTTAAAATTACAAGCAGTGAAAAATGTAAATGAGCTTCCATTTTTCGTAAGCATTTACTCTGATAAAGTTGTCATTACATGATTAAATGGAAACCCGTTTATATAATACACTTAGACTAACTTTTCATTAGACTGTTCATTTCCCATGATAATAATATGTTTTTTGGCTATTTCATTAGACTTTCAAACAGTACCTGATAGATTTAATATTAGGACATATTTTCATATCTATAAATATTTGAGCTCAAATTTTCCTATATACTGGAAAAGCGAATACATACCCGCTCCGGAATACTTTATATTCTGTAAGTTAAACTAGAGGGCACTTTGTTTGTTTAACTCAAGTCTCCCTAATGCACAGTTTTACTTTACAAGAAAGTGCATTCCGTCTTTCTCTTACAGAATGATTGATCACCAAGTGAAGTCTAAAAAAACTAGTTTCTTAAAGAAAGAATTATTTTTTCGTTTTATTTATTTGTTTTTGCTTTTACCCGCTACATTTTTTTAAAGTTCCCACGATAGCCAAAAAGTATTGCGGAAACATGTTAATACGATCCAAAATTAGTTTGCATATTGAAAATCACTTGTACGTGCTGTAGTTTCCGAGCTCAAAGTATTAAAAGTGAGGAAGAAGACAGGCCATAAACATTTCTAGACAGTCTAATTTCCGAGTCCTGGAAAATCCTAACAGACGTGAACGGGTTGACGGAAGCTTCACCTGGGTTAAGGTGCGTGAGAAACATTTTTTTTCAGAAACTTAGGATAGACAGAAAATAAAGCAATATACAGGATGGACAGAACATTTCAAATAGGCAAATTATCTTCACTCTGCGACAGATACCCCGAACTTAAGTTAGTTGCCCAACTAAATCAGAGAGAGATGATAATTTGGCTAGTGTGTATCATTCCCGGTGTCGTCCATTAGTTCCTTCTCTGTACTTCTTCCGAGGTTTCCTCAGATTGTTTCTTATTTGCTGGCGTTAGAAGATTATTTTCTGCACTAATAGTGAGTTCCTCTACTGAATTCTGCTTAAAAACTCGGCTCCTGCATTTTCAGGTCCGGAGATATACTCGACCCTGAAGGAATAGACACTCAGCAAAAGAGCTTCGCGTAAAGCGTTTGCTTTAGCGTATGGGACTGAGTAAATCTTAGTCCTGACAGGCTTAGGATCTAATACTTTTATATCAAACTCCAAGAGGTTGGTTAGTCCCGGTTTATCGGTGAGCACTTCTGAATATTCGGCTAACAGTTGTTTGACATCATGCTGTTGCAATTCAGTTAATGTTTCACAGAGCTTCACATCCGTGTGTGATTCTTCGTGTTTTAGCGGGTATTCAGCATATTCGTGGGGGTCATTATCCGCTTCCATTGCAACCGCTAAGGTCAGGAGATGTGCTTGAGAAGCAGCGAGGCGTTCCGTGTACTTTTTAAGTAAGTTAACATGATAAATCTTTTCCTTCCCTCGTATGGAGATTTTGTAGTTTGTTCGAGAGATTTTCTCGAGTACTTCAAATGGTCCCTGCCATCCTATCTGAAGTTTGTTATTCCCTGTTGGGAGTAACAGCAGTACTTTCTCTCCAGGTTGTAGTACTCTTTCCTTCGCAGTCTTATTGTACCGTTTTGCATGCTTGGCACGAGCTTGTTGGAGGTTAGTGTTGGCTAATTCCCTACCTGTTTCTAGGCAGATTTATCGCCCATATTTTAGAAGTGCGCGTAGCACGCTAGTATGTAAAAATTCTGACGAGATAAGGAAGATTGATGAAAAGGCCATAATAATGCCTTTAAATTAAGTTGTGGTGTAGAATTGTGTTTTTGCTCTAGAAATAGTTGTGTATATTTATGTTTTCGGCCCTTCTAAAGCGATAATCGCGTGTGATATTTAAGTAGCCAAGATTAATACGCCCAGCGCGCAGTAAGTGAGTGATGCGCCATAGGGCCTATATAAAGAATGCGATAACCAGCAGCAGCCTTTTTAAGTATCAGCCCAGACGAGAGAGAACGAAACGAGGCGCCCTGTGTACCCACACAGAAGAACACAAAGACATGACACAGTAACAATCGGGCACATGCTGGGTGTTTAGTTTTGTTTTGTTATGTTCGCTAGTTTATTTGTTTAATGTTTGCTTTGTCACTGAATGGGTTGTAAAAATAAATACAGCCCCTGCCTCAGAATAAGAGTTTTTATTGTTGTTCGGGTCGGTGCGAGTGTGAAAAGAGAGTGATCACATATCACAATATAATCATCATCATCATCTCGCCCTCCCTACCACAATTGGCGTTGTCGGCAGGATAAGGCAGACAGTGACACTGAGCAAACAGCAAACGAACAAATATTGTAAACACCCAGCAGTGCATTCCTGCAGCAAGATGGCTAATGCGCCTGTGAAGACATTGTACGTGAAGGAGCCAGAGATAAGGTTGTTTAGTGGAGAGGGGAGTCCCACTTGGCAAGAGTTTGTAGAAGATGTGGAAGCCGCGTGGAAGGTGGCGCCTTTTTGTGCAGAAGACAAGTTAGACATGATATGGAACAACGTTACACCATGGGTATATAGAGAATTACGGATACATGGTGGAGCCAAGGCCAGCCCTGAGAAGTTACTGGAAATTGTCAAAGAAGCCTACTGCGAGCAACCACCAGTCAGTGAGATGACCAGGAGTTTCCCTTGGGAATATGCTGTTTATGGTGAAAGTAAAAAGCCTGAGACACTGGTCCAGATAGCAAGTGCAGAAGTTCAGAAGGAGGAGGAGGCACTCAGAGCAGAATTATCCTTCCTAAAGTCCCAGATAGCACAGATGTCAGAGGCCAGTTCGCCAGCACAAGAGGAGGTGCAGAGAAAGAGAGCACCATGCCAGCTGCGGGAACAGCCAACGAAAGACGAGGAGGTGTGTCCGCGGGAACAGCCAACGCAAGACGAGGAGGTGTGTCCGCAGGAACCGCAACTAGACCTTCTTGTATGTGAAGGTCAGGCTGTCGTCAAGGAAAGCTGTGAGCTGACAGCACCGATAAACGCAGTGGCACCGACAAGGCGAAAAGGGATGTGCAAGTGGTATAGTGTCCACAGGGGATGGGGGTTCATCACGCATGATGATGGAGGTATTGATGTATTCGTACATCAGACCAAGATCTTCAGAAATGGATTCCGGAGTCTGGCGAGGAATGAACGAGTAGAGTTTGACAGCAAACCATCGGTCCAGGGCATGGAAGCAATTTATGTATGCGGCATTGGCGGTCAAGAGTGTAAGGGCAGCAGGAAGCGACCCATGGCACAGAGGAAGCCCAGAAAGATAAGATGCTACAATTGTGGAGACCTGTCAGACCACATGGCAGCCAAGTGCCCTCAAGGCCCGCTTCCGAAGAGATGTTTTCGATGCAAGTCCACTGAACACTTGATAGCCGCCTGTCCCTCAAGGAGCTCTTTTCCTAGACGGACTGTCACAACGAGGTTGCCTTTAGGGCGCAAGCCAAGAGATGGCCACGACAACTGTCACACTAAGGGCGCCGAGAGAATTGGCTGTTGTCTAGGGGAGGAAACCCGTCCTAAGCAGATAAGAGGGAGTGCAAATCAAGGTTCAGCAGATGAGACTCATCAAAGGCAGATTGTGGGGAACGTAAGCCACCGTCCACACAAAATGAGTGGAAAACACGTAAAGAGCAATCCCTCTACAAAGTTGACAGCTGCATGCACTGGCAGGCAGATGTCACGGGCAGGCAGTGACACGGCACCAGTGAGCGAGTCTTCCAGACCACAGCGGCTGACAGCCCGACAACGTACAACTGGAGACATGACGACCAAGAGTGTCCCCAGCCGGGTTGTACCGAATACAGAATCTGAGCCCAAAACATCGCCGCTGAGAAATAATCAGGTACAGCACCAACGATCCGAGAGATTTCAACTGAAGTGTCGGAGGTAGTGATGTTGTCGGGACGACAACAAAATCAGGAGGGAGATATGTGATGTGGCCGAAAAGGAGACGCCCGCCCCCTACCTGTTTCTAGGCAGATTTATCGCCCATATTTTAGAAGTGCGCGTAGCACGCTAGTATGTAAAAATTCTGACGAGATAAGGAAGATTGATGAAAAGGCCATAATAATGCCTTTAAATTAAGTTGTGGTGTAGAATTGTGTTTTTGCTCTAGAAATAGTTGTGTATATTTATGTTTTCGGCCCTTCTAAAGCGATAATCGCGTGTGATATTTAAGTAGCCAAGATTAATACGCCCAGCGCGCAGTAAGTGAGTGATGCGCCATAGGGCCTATATAAAGAATGCGATAACCAGCAGCAGCCTTTTTAAGTATCAGCCCAGACGAGAGAGAACGAAACGAGGTGCCCTGTGTACCCACACAGAAGAACACAAAGACATGACACAGTAACAATCGGGCACATGCTGGGTGTTTAGTTTTGTTTTGTTATGTTCGCTAGTTTATTTGTTTAATGTTTGCTTTGTCACTGAATGGGTTGTAAAAATAAATACAGCCCCTGCCTCAGAATAAGAGTTTTTATTGTTGTTCGGGTCGGTGCGAGTGTGAAAAGAGAGTGATCACATATCACAATATAATCATCATCATCATCTCGCCCTCCCTACCACATATCTTTAACCTTTCCTTTAGTTCTTGCACATATTTTGATGCAGATACAATAGATTCGTCTGCTTTCTGGTCGGTTAAAGACCTAAGCAATGCTTCCAGGGGTCCCTTTATTGGCCGTCCAAATAATAATGTTGCAGGAGGTAGACCAGTGGAGGCATGCGGCACTTCCCTATAGGCAAATAAGGCAGCTGGCAAGAATAAGTCCCAGTTTTCGGGTCTTTCTTGTGCTAATTTTCGCAGCATGGTGATGAGGGTCCCGTTATATCTCTCTACCTGTCCGTTTGCTTGAGGATTATAGGGTGAGGTGTGAATATGCTGAGTAGTAACGGAAGATCTTTAAAGACTTCTTCCATTCAGATGTCCTCTAAACTGCGATCCATTATCGGTGAGTATTTGCTGTGGAAATCCGAGCCTTGTGAAAATACTCACGAGCGCTTCTGCGACATGCACAGAATCAGAAGAAGGGAGCGCCACTACTTCTGACCACATAGTACAGGTGTCGACTAGAGTCAAAATACAGCAATTTCTCCGCTTTGTTTTTAAGAGTGGGCCTACTATATCTACAGCTACTCTTTAGAATGGAGTACCGACAATAGGCATTTCCCCCAATGGAGCAGGGGGTGTCCAGTGCCTTGGTGCCACCCTTTGGCACTGCGCACAGGATTTCACAAATCGGATGATGTCCCCGTTCATCCCAGGCCAGTAATAGTGCGCTGCTATTCTTTGCATGGTAACATTTTGTCCCATGTGGCCGCTAAAAGGAAGAGCGTGTCCCATCTCTAAAATTTGTGACCTATAAGTAGTTGGAACAACCAACTGTCTATGTTCTTGTCCAGTGTTGCCCGACCTACGGTATAGTAATCCCGATTTTGAATAAAAGTTTCCCTTTTTCAACGGGTTACTGGCTTGTGGCAGTTTCTTAAAACATGGTCCCAGTGTTTGATCCTTGTGTTGAGCATCCTTCTTAACATTTTTTGTGAGTATATTCGAGCGGTATAATGTTAAGAATTAAAGAATACATAAGACTGTGGGAAAAGACACATGGAGATGAAAACTGAAGACGACGGGAACGGAATGGAGAAAACAATGAAATACCTTGATACAGGACAGGAAAGCTTGTCATTAATTTGTTGAAGTCATATGTTCCTAAGGGAACTAAAGGAAAAGGGTAAAGGATCCCGTTACACGCCCATTGAGGCATATTGTGAATATGGTGTTAGGCCCATATTTTCTTGACCATCGGCACACTAGGGGTGATGTGGTCAGCATCACGCCGGCCGCCTTAACCTTCCCAGAAGTTGCTCGGGTACCCAGTTGAGACTGGGTCGACCCAGGAGCCGTTTGCGGTCTAAAAAATCCCAACTCATCTGGGGATCGAACCATAGACCACTGAGCTAGGAAGCCAGTGTACTAACCACTATGCTACCGCGGCTCCCATAAGGGAACAAAAGGGTAGAGATAATTTACATTGATATATTGTAGCTAATATCTGAAGAGGATAACCTGAAAGAGGATAACCTGAAAGAGGCCAATGCGCAAAGCATCCTGCTCAGTTTAGAAGGAAGTAATCAACTTTCTTTGGGCATTTTATGTGTGATATTAAAAGAAGTGATGGAACATAATGGGACAACAGGCAACATTTAAGGCAAAAGATACGAAGAACCACAAAGGGAAAAGATACTGTATATTCTGACACTGTGGCATGGAAAAATAAAATAACTTATACAAAGTACTGAGGACAAGAAGCTGTGCAGAGACAGGATCACCAACGCCTGCTGGTCTGATAGTTGAAGAAGTCAACACAAACATTGGAAGGTGCAGATTCAGTTTTCTTTTCTTTCCAGTATGTGATTTGGCCAGTTAAGTCCAATATGTCTACTTATTTTGGCTTCTTTCCTATCCATCTTTGCTGTTACCAGTAGTTTTCATTTTTGCCCCAAGTGTGTGTGTATTGGCTTCTATTAGCCTGTGTGGTTGTAAGATTTCTGTAATATTGTCTATCCATTTGCCTCGTGATCTTCCCCGTGCCTTGAAACCAGATCTTTTACTGCTGTAGGCATGTAGTGGTAGGTGATCGAACTCCACTCGCATTAGATGGCCAAACCACTTAATTTTGTCTCTGTTATATAATCTAATGCGAGATGTACTTCCTACAATTTTTCGTATGTCATCATTTCTCATTCTGCCTCTTCTGGTAACATGTGACTGTCCTCTTCTGTGTTCTAGTCGGAGGCCATGTTTGACACTAATAGCATAGAGTTAGTAAGAATATACTATTTATTCTTGATCGTTTAGTATTCATACATTTCCACAGTCAGTTATGTCTGAAGACATACTACTAGCTTCCATACTAATATTCTGATGTAAAACACTTTTTACCACAAAAACTTCAACAAACATGGACAAGTCAAATAAAGAATATAAATCAACTCAGCCGCCCAAGACATAAGAAGGTCCTCTGAAATGGAGGCGCATGAAGCAACCTAGAGAAAGCCGAAAGGAGTCTGGGTTGCCGACTAGCCTCTTTTCATCTAGGAAAATCTCCAGGATTGGCACATGGAATGTTCGCACTCTGTGTGAACAAGGGAAAACTGCACAGGTAGCAGAAGAAATGACAATTAGAGGATTGATATCCTGGGTCTCTGCAAGACACGGTGGAAAGGCATAGAGAAGAGGAGATTGATCACGGGAGAGATGGTGTTGTCCTCAGGACATGAGGAGGAAAGAGCCCACCACAGTGAAGGGGTGGCTCTAATGCTCTCCAAGGAAGCACAGATGGCACTTATAGAATGGGAAGCAATGGGACCCCGAATTATAACAGCAAGGTTTAAATCAGCCAAAAAGAAAGTAAATATAAACATCATTCAGTGTTATGCACCAACAAACAATAAAGAAGAATCTGTTAAAGAAGACTTTTACACCAGACTACAAAGTGTCTAGGACAATAAGAAAAGAAAGGACATCACAATTTTGATGGGGGACCTAAATGCGGAAATAGGAACAGACAACACTGGCTTTGAAGAAATCATGGGAAAACAGAGATTAGGTATGATGAACGAGAATGGGGAACTCTTAACAAACTTCTGTGCTTCAAATCAACTAGCTATAGGAGGAAGCATATTTCCACATAAAAGAATACATAACGCAACATGGATATCACCAGACCTCAGAACTGAGAATCAGATTGATCACATATGCATAAGCAAGAAGTTTAGGTTATCATTGCATGATGTGAAAGTATGTAGAGGAGCAGATGTTGTATCAGACCACCATCTTCTGTTGGCTAAAACAAAATTAAAACTCAAGAAATGTACAACAGCATAGACAACAGTTTAATGTGGGGTATCTAAGAAATCAGGAAATAAGAGACAAATTTTCAATCACAGTATCCAACAAATACCAAGTACTCCAACAGCTGGAAGATGAAACAGATACGGAAGACCACTGGCAACAAGTAAAAAATATATGGAACGAGACGTGAAGAAGTACTGAGAAAAAGAGAACATCAGCACAAAGCATGGATAACAACAGAAACCATTAGTAAGATAGAAGACAGGAAAAACAAGAAAGCAGATTTAAACAGAAACAAAACCAGAAGCTCCAAAGCCAAGGCTCATGAAGTGTACATAGAAGCAAACAAAGAAGTAAGAAGAAACATCAAAAAAAAAAGATGAAATATATTGATGATTTGGCAAGGGAAGCAGAGGATGCTGCAGCCAAAGGAAATATGAGTGACCTGTACAACAACACAAAGAAGCTAACAGGGAAATATAAGCAAGCAAATGGCCTCATAAAAGATAAGAATGGAAAATTGTTTAGTAATATACAAGAACAAATTCTTGTCTTTCATGTGAAGAAACAAAAACATCCTACATCAAGCTGTGTCTTTGAAGTCTCACTATAACTGTTTGAACGAATAAATTCAATTATTATTAACACATTATTTAATGTAATTTAAGTTATGAATTACTCCGTCCGTAAGAGTCGCCTAACCAACAGGTTGAGAATCACCGTTCAAACAGCACCCCTCCCAACTAGTAGACTCTTCTCACGCGGCTATCGATTAATAACAAGTACCGGCTTTTTACTTACTTTATACGATTTCTTCGAAAACCCTGAATGAACTTGTTTCGCTGCTTACTTGGTAAATAAATAAAAAAACACAGGTAGTTTGTTTTCTACCCGCGGTGGCAACAATCAAAGTAAGTGCTGTTTTTCTGGTATAACCGTGTAATAGGTTACATTATATGATTTATCTATATCTAAAGTTACACTTTGGAAACCTAGGCCCGTGTGTAAGCATATGTTTGTGGCGCATTCATACACGCATGCAAAGATAACGGTGTAGGTATTACCACTACGTAGAGCGCTAAACGTAATGACAAATTCAAAGGAAAATTTACTGATGATAAATGAGTGTGCATTTTACGAATGTGTGTAAATAAAATCAGTGGGCCCTTTTTTTTAAAATTAGTGTTATGGCAGTTATCCTTCCTTCTGTGCTACTGCTGAGATTTTTATGGCAGTTTATGTTGGCTTTATAAAGTTGCTCTGTTTATATATCGGTGTAGGTTTATTCCGAAAGTGTACCGGCAAGAAGTTTGTTTGGTAGGTTGAGACAGTAGTACATTTCCAAAGTACTAGTACTTTGTAGTACCGTTTCAACATATTGTACAAAAATACTTTATTGTTCTTTTGGAACGTGCATTGTTACATTGCTCAGATGATTAGACACAGAATCGTTATTTTGTTGTGCCTTTAGAACATGATTTGTTACTTTACTCTGATGCTTAGACACACAATCGCTATTTTATTGTGCCGTTAGAACATGGATTATTACATTACTCGTGTGCTTAGGCGAAGAATTGCTACTTTATTGTGCCATTAGAACAGGGATCGGAAACCCGTCGATCTCGATCTACGGGTAGTACCCAGTGGATGATGTGGTAGATCTTTAGGAGACGCCGGGGTATAAAAAAAGAACAACTTTTTAAACTATGGAAATTTCGGACTAGACCTCTCCCGCCGGCATGGTGTCCTAGGGATCAAAGGTACTTTTTCCTCATTCGCAATGAAAACTCTCAGCTGATTTAATATATTCGTTAACTGCATCAGATAGGAACGGGCTTTTTTGTTTGTGAAGTTCATCATCTCTCACACACACACACACACACACACACACACACACACACACACACACACACACACACACACACACAGACATTTCTGTATATATATATATATATATATATATATATATATATATATATATATATATATATATATATATATATATATATATATATATATATACGAGGGCGTTCAGAAAGTAATGCACCACATCGTTTTTCTCAGGAGCTGTTTATTCAAAAAGCATGAAATTTATACACAATATACATGGATATGTCATGTAAACATCGGTATTATTCAACATAATCCCCATCAACTTGTACGGCTTTATGCCAGCGCAAAACATGTGCATGTATTCCTAGCCCGTACCAGATTTTGTCTTGATCATGTAACCATTTCTTCGCTTCATGAATCACTCCTTCATCATCTTCAAACCTTGTCCCACGGAGTGCATCTTTAAGTGGGCCAAACAGATGAAAATCAGAGGGTGCCAAATCGGGACTATAGGGTGGATTGGGTAGTACAGTTCAACCCAATTTGGTGATTGCTTCCAGTGTTGCCAGACGTGTGTGAGGTCGCGCATTGTCGTGAAGGAGAAGCAGGTCTGCTGGATTCTTGTGCGGCCGAACTCTGCGAAAACCTTGATTGAGTTTTTTCAATGTCTTAATGTAAGCTTGCGAATTGATTGTCTCTCCTCTTGGCATAACGTCCTCAAGAATCACACCTTCAAGGTCCCAAAAGACAGTGATCTTGACCTTTCCAGCTGAAGGAATTGTCTTGAATTTCTTTCTTCGTGGTGATTGCGGATGATGCCACTCCATTGACTGTCTTTTTGTCTCAGGTTCAAAATGATGTGCCCAGGTTTTGTCACCTGTAACGATCTTAGCCAAAAAGTTCTCTCCATCCGCATTGAAACGCTCCAACAATTCAGAAGAAATTGCTTTCGTTTGCAATCGGTGATCATTTGTGAGACATCGAGGAACCCATCTTGCGAAAACCTTAGAAAATCCGAGAGTTTTTATAACTGCATTTGCACTACCAATGCTGACTGAAAGCTGTAAGGCCAATTGTTGAGTAGTGATTCGCCTATCAGTAACAATAATGCCCTCAGCGCATTTCAACATTTTTGAGTTGGTGGCTGTGGCAGGACGTCCACAGCGCGGCCGATCAAGCAGCTCCGTATCTCCACTTCCTGATTCTTCGATTCTCTGAACCCAGCGACTGACTGTACTCCTGTCGACTGCAAAACTTCCATACACATCACATAGACGCTTGTGAATGTTCACAACAGTTTCCTTCTCTGAAACGAGAAATTCTATCACAATTCGCTGCTTATAACGCAAGTTGCTAACACGCTCCATTTCAACGGTTTAGGGCAGCCGTATTATTTGGCCGGTTGCAGTGCAATTTGGTGCACACAATTGGCACATGCCATATTTTAGGTGTGCAAAATTTCATGCTTCTATTTTCATTATTAGCTGAGAAAAACGAAGTGGTGCACTACTTTCTGAACGCCCCTCGTTATATATATATATATATATATATATATATATATATATATATATATATATATATATATATATATATATATATATATATATATATATATATACTCGTATATATGGCAGATCTTTAGACGGCTCAGTGTTACTAAAGTAGATTCCAAAGGCTCCTGGGTTGCCGACCCCTGCCTTAGAACATGGATTGTTATATTACTCAGATGCTTAGACACAAAATCGCTACTTTATTATGCATTTCAGTCATTCAAAACCCTGCGCTCCCCACGGAGCATAGACCTTCACCAAACACATGCCAAGTCCTCCTGTCACGTGCCATCATCTCAAGTTCTTTCCACATTCACCTCATCATTTTCACCTCTGTCTCCAGCTCTCTTCTCAATGTACTTCTTGGTCTACCTCTGCCTCTCTTTCCCTGGGGGGTTCCAGTAAAGGACTGCCTTGTAATGCTATCAACAGGTTTCCTCAGGGTGTGTCCTATCCATCGCCATCGTCTTCTTGTCATCTCTTTTTCCAGTGGCACTTGTTGGGTTCTTGTCATCAGCTCTACATTGGTAACCTTATCATAACATTTTAATCCATCTATTCTACGCAAGCGCCCATTTATGAAAGTCTGTAGCTTTTCGGTTGTTATCTTTGTTGTTCTCCATGTCTCAGAGCCATACAATAGGACTGACTTGATATTTGAGTTGAAGATTCTCATTTTTGTGTTGGATTCGATTTCTCTTGATCTCCATATATTTCCCAATCCAAGGTAAGCTCCTCTTGCTTTTTGTATTCTTATTTTGATATTGCTGTCTGTCTATATTGTCTATATTGCTGCCAAGATATGTGTAAGATTCTACATCTTGTAGTGGTGTTTCTTCAAGTTCAAACCTGTTATCATTACCTGCATTTATTCTCATTATTTTTGTCTGTTCCATGTGTATTTTCAGACCCAATTGCTGTCACCTCTCATCGAGTGTTTTCATTTTGTCCTGCGTCTGATTACGGTTATGGGACAGAACAGCCAAGTCATCAGAAAAATCTAGGTCATCTAATTGTTTAGTCAGATTCTACTGGATTCCATTTCTGTTGTGTGTAGTCCATGTTTTTATAACCCAGTCTATTGCTAGTAAGAAAAGAAATGGAGACAAGAGGCATCCCTGTTGCACTCCCGTTCTTATCCCAAACGGTTCTGTAAGTTGTCCTTCATGAAGAACTCTGCTTGTCATATCTTCATAAGTTTTCTTTATTAAATTAATTATCTTCAGGGGAACTCCATAATGCCTCATCAGTTTCCAAAGTGATTCTCTGTCTACACTGTCAAATTCCTTTTCGTAGTCCACAAATCCAATTTATAGTGGTGAATTCCATTCCAGACTTTGTTCAACTAATATTCTCAAAGTAGTTATCTAGTCTGTGCAGGATCTGTTTGGTCGAAAACATGCTTGTTCATGCCTCAGTTTCTTGTCTATGGACTCTTTTAATCTCTCGAGGATGATATTGTCTAATACTTTTCCTGGCACTGATAGTAACATTATTCCTCTTTAATTTGTGCACTCTTGTACGTTTTCCTTCTTAGGCAGCTTAACGGATATCCTTCCTTCCATTCTGCTGGTTTCTCTTCCCTTTCCCAGACTTTACCAAGTAATTTATTTAACATATCTGTAGCAGTGTCAATATCTGCTTTGATGGCCTCTGCTGGAATGTCATTTGGACCAGCCACTTTTCCATCTCTTAGAAGTTGTATGGCTTTCTTTATTTCTTCCTTCGTTGGTCTTTCACCGTTAATTTGTTGCTCTTTTTCTGCTGGCTGGATGTTCGGATGTCTGGGGGGGGGGGGGCGGGGGGGGGGGGGGGGGGGGGGAGGGGGGTTATGTGGAGCTGGTCTATTGTAAAGGTCCTCAAAATATTCCAATCACCACTTCATTTGCTCTTGTATATTGCTAAGCAGTTTTCCATTCTTGTCTTTTATGAGGCAACTTGTTTGCTTGTATTTCCCTGTTAGCTTCTTTGTGCTGTTATACAGTTCTCTCATATTTCTTTGACTGCAGCATCTTCTTCCTCTCTTGCCAACTCCTCAATATATTTCCTCTTGTCTCTTTTGATGCTTCTTCTTACTTCTTTGTTTGCTTCTGTGTACACGTCTTGAGCCTTGGCTTTGGAACTTCTGGTTTTGCATCTGTTTAAATCTGCTTTCTTCTTTTGTCTGTCTTTTATCTTATTGATGGTTTCTGTTGTTAACTATTTTTCTTTGTTGTTGTTCCCTTTTCCCCAGTATTTCTTCACGTCTCCTTACATATAGTTTTCATTTGCTGCCAGTGGTCTTCTGTGTTCACTACATCTTCCAGCTGTTGGAGCACTTGGAATTTGTTGGATATTGTGACCCTAAATTTGTCTCTTGATTTCTTAGATGTCCTACATTAAATTGTTGTCTATAACTATACATTGTTGCATATCTCTTGAGTTTCATTTCTAATGTGGCTATCAGAAGATCTGATGCCACATCTGCTCCTCTATATACCTTTACATCCTGCATTGATGATCTAAGCTTCTTGTTTATGCATATATGATCAATCTGATTTTCTGTTCTATGGTCTGGTTACATCCATATTATGCATGAAGAACATGCATTATTATTAGGGCTAGGATTTTAATGGCCTACAAATTTATAGAAAACGACCTATAAAAATGCTTCTATTACCCAAAAACCCCCCCCCCCCCCCCCCACCCTCTCATGCCCTATAAAATAAAACAAAATAACCTAAAAAACACTTTCTTGTTTAGTTTCCGAGCTAATCTAAAATGACTTTGTTTTACTAAAAGAAGAAAATGAACGGCATAAAACAAAACAAAAAGTACCTAAAAAAGCATAACTAAATGTTTTATTGCTATGCCAAATGGCAATTCTTCCTGTTACTAACCAAAATACAATGACCAATAAAACAAAACAAGGAAAAAACATTAAAAAATCCTTCTTTTTTTTTTAAATTTTTTTTAGTTTCTGTGTCAAACTGAAAGTCTATTTTATTGACCAAAAACATGCAGTCTAAGACACACACACACACACATACACGCGGGAGCGCGCACTCACACACACACAAAGGAAGGGAAACCCGAGGCCCGTAAACAGTAAATAAATATTAGACAAACATAAAGGTTTAAAGTGCAATTTAAACTTTCACAGTTTCTGTGCCAAACTCAAAATGTTATTTTTATTAACAAAATAAGTCCTTATCTTTAAAAGAAAAACCACACACATAAAAGACATACAATTAGAACTGAATATTTTTACAGTTTCTATGGCACAGTGAAAGTTTTTATTTAATGAGTTCAGAATTACAATACACAATGAAAACCATGATCAGTTTTTCTATTGTCTGCCAACAAAACTTTAAACACTGAAGAGCTCATTTCCAGTACTACTGACATACTTGAAATAAACTTCGTCAGTTGGTTCTACGTCCTCTGAAAATTCACCAAGTGAAAATATTTCCCCCGATACCACATCTGACATTAAACACAGCTTTTCATGTACCACATTTTATTTCTTCGAAACTTGCTCAGTTGTCTTTTGCACAGCTTCTCCCACATCTCCATTCACACTGTCTACGTCATTCACGATTTTCTTCATCAAATCTATCTGATCCACTAATAGAACTGCTGACGTCTCTAAGGAAGTAATAGCACCAGAAAAAAATCCAAAATTTGACTTTATGTAGCAAAATTTGCCAGCAACATTTGTGTTCAGACGTTTAGTGAAATTATTAAATAGCATGTGGAAAACAGTGAGGTCAGGAAATGTGCTTTTAACAAACAACAATAAGCAAGAACACGTAAACAGTAAAAAAAAAAATGCCTATTTTGATTGAAAATGCCAAAAAATGCAAAATAATGACTCAAAACAACAACATAATGATTTAAAATGACCGAAACATCTTTTAAACAATGCCCGAAACATCTTTAAAAAAAATGCCACTACGTGCCAAAATGGCAAAAAATGCAAAATAATGCCCTAAGAAAGGCTCTTAAATCAGCTTGGCTTTTTATAAAACACATTTATATTCAACTGAGCAACGTTTCAGTTGTGCCCAAAAACCGATGCAACAATCATCAAACTCCTAGCCCTAATTATTACACTACTCAAATGCTTAGACACAGAAACGTTACTTTCCTGTTCCTTTAGAACATACATTGTTACATTGGTTCAGCCGCTTAGACACAGAAACGTTACTTTCCTGTTCCTTTAGAACATACATTGTTACATTGGTTCAGCCGCTTAGACACAGAAACGTTACTTTCCTGTTCCTTTAGAACATACATTGTTACATTGGTTCAGCCGCTATAGAAACGTTACTTTCCTGTTCCTTTAGAAAATATATTGTTACATTGGTTCAGCCGCTTAGACACAGAAACGTTACTTTCCTGTTCCTTTAGAACATACATTGTTACATTGGTTCAGCCGCTTAGACACAGAAACGTTACTTTCCTGTTCCTTTAGAACATACATTGTTACATTGGTTCAGACGTTAGGACACAGACTTTATACATTATTATGCCTTTCAAACATGCATTATTTCATTATCCAACCGCTTTAATACTGAGTCGCTCCATTATTGTGGCACTTAAACATTAGACGTATTACATTAAAATACTGGCTTTATTAATGAAAGAACAGTATAAACACTTTTCTTGCTTATGTCATTGTTTATTTAATAGCTTAATTTTTCGTCGTGCCTTGTCGTTGCACAAGTGTCGACCCGGAACATCCTGTAATTTAAGACAAATGTGTGTAAAATAGAAGGTAGCATGAACTTCGTCAGTAAATCTTGTGTGGTACATACCAGTATATAAATAAATGAAAGTATTAAACGTAGGTTGACGGGTAACCATCAGTAGCATCATTGCATATAACGCACTAAGTACAGTTAAAGACAGCAGCTGAAATCCGGGGTATTATACTTGCAGCTGTTTTGTAATGGTTTTCTGTGTGAACTCAATCATGTAGACCTTGATACAGTGATACCATTATATAGCATTTATCTTTATAACCTCTTGACAGGGTTTCCCGCTGTGAAGGCATCAAGAGTGGACCCTACGATTGACCCTGTTCTGATGCTAGAACTGTAATATTCTGAGAATGGTTTACTTGTAGTCGTGTAAATCGGAGAAGATTCTACAGCAACTGTCACCTGCTCACTCGACGGTGGCACAATGCCAACATTTTACCGTCCTGACATTAAATCGGATTGGAAGAAGTGGTTTTACACCCAGACTGAGCGCTACTGGTTCCAGCAACGTCAATTCTTCTCAATATCTGATGCTGCTACTTGGAATCCGTGCCATCAGCGCCACCTAGTGTCCAGTACAGTCGTTGCTTATACCGTTGTGCCGGGAGTTTCCGTCTGCTGCAAAGACAACTTTTGTTTCCACAAACCAGCTCAAATGAAGAGGCCCGGGGCTGTCTCGACACTTGTGACCGCCGGGGAAAGAGCATGTATCTCCGGGTTATGATAATTTATATTCTGATCGTGCTGTTCGCTGTTCCTGCTATCTTCGGCGACAATCAGTGCTGTCGGAAACTACAAAAGAAAATTCAAAGGGAAATAGACAATCGATGTAAGCGGTAATCTGTCTATCTGCATGTCTGTCTCTGTTTATTTGTTTATCTCTCTGCCTGTATGTCTGTCCGTCTGTCTGTCTGCCTGCCTGTCTGTCTGTTTGGCTGTATGGCTATCTTTCAGTCTGCTTGCCTGTCTGTGTGTCTGCCCGCCTGTCTGTCTGTCTGCCTGATTGTCTTTCTGACTAACTGCAAGTCTGTGTGTATGTCTGTCTGTATGTCTGTCTGCCTGCCTACCTGCATGTATGTCTGCCTGCCTGTTCATATGCCTGTTTGTCTGTCTGTGTATATGTCTTGTCTGTTTGTCTGCCTGCTTGTCTGTCTGTCAACTGCATGTGTCAGTTTGCCTAGCTAGTATTATGTATGTATGTATGAATGTCAGTAAGTAAGCTTTGTTTAATGTCTGTAAACGTATGTTGTGTATGTTTACATTTACAAATAGATATGTGAACATACATGTACAGGCATACCTCGGAGATATTGCGGGTTCGGTTCCAGGCCACCGCAATAAAGCGAATATCGCAATAAAGCAGGTCACACCCATTTTTTGGCTTCCCAGTGCATACAAAAGCCTAAAATCATGTTTACATTATGTCTATTAAGTGCGCAATAGCGCTAGGAGGTCTAAAAAAAAAACAATGTACTGTAAAATTAAAAATACTTTATTGCTTAAAAAAAATGCTAATCGTCATCATCTGAGCTGAGCCTTCAGCGAATCGTAATCTTGTTGCTGGTGGAGAGCCAAAATCTGTCGGAAGAAGAAGGCACGTTCTAAAAGATAAACATGAATAATTTGAAAAAAAGCGCAATAAAGCGAAGCGCAATAAAGCGAGGTATTCCTGTATTGCTAGATGATTATAGGTACTTATGCTTGAATTGAAGTGTGCATATGTATGTATTTATATATGTCAATATTTATATAGGCTCCGTGTAGTTCCCGGTCGTCTCTGAAGGAAAACACAATCTGCGCCCTCGAGTATATCGTACAAGGTGACCTCATCATGTCAAACAAATTGTCACAGAAACCGTCACTGCAAGAACATGTAACTGCTTGGTGCATGATTCCTGCAAAGGGAGGGGGGGGGGGAGCTGTAGTAGTGGTGCTTATGATCCGTAAGGAGCGCCAAAAAAAATATATTTATTTAGGTATTGGTTTGGTTTGGTTTGGTTTGGTTTGAAGGGCTATATTCATTGCACACGGAAAACAACATCAATGCTCCGATCTCCTCCTTTAGATCACACCAGTACCTCCTTGTATTAACTTCTTTCTGCAAATACATCAGTTTTGTAGTTTTGTGCGAGCCTGCGATTGGCTCAGCGGTTACAGATCTCTTGCGGCAAAGTTGCCTGGTTACTAGATCGAAACTTGGTAGAGTCACGCTTCAGTCTACCCAGCTGTAAATGGGTCCCGACTCTGCTCTTGAGTTGGGAAGGCAAAGACAGCAAGGAAGAGAACTGGTCACACACCTCATAAAGCTGAACCAGGTATAATGAAGTTTTCCGTTCGGCAACACCTGCGTTGGGACTTTAAACAAATATTATGGGCAGGTTATGTTAATACTTGGTCGGGGAATACCGGTCATAGCTTAAGAACTTTTACAGTTACCAAACATCTACCCAGAAAATTCTATTTATTTCGGATTTTGAATTTATCAAATTCTCACTTTTCAACTGATCTCTCGTGGCAAAGGTACCGGGTTCGAAACATGGTAGCGTCACGCTCAAGTCTACCCAGCTGTACATGGGTACATGACTCAGCTTTTGAGTTAGGGAAAGTAAAGGCAGCAAGGAATGAAATTGGTCATCCAACCTCATAAAGCTGGATCACATATATTGAAGTCTCGAACCTTCACTACCCTATGACAGCATTGCCATGTGTGACGGTATTGCCTCCCCTGCTTTGCAGTAGTGGTCCAACAGTGGCCAAAACTCAAGAGTATTTAATATGGGCTTCAAGGGTATCTACCTTCGCACAAGATTACTCTTGGCAGAGATGTAGATGGAAAGGTGGTGACACTTCTATTACAAAGGGAGTCTTCACAAGATATTCAGAATAAGCGAGAACAATACTGCTTTGGCTGAGTATGTTAACTCTGTAATTCTGCCGAGGGTTTTGTGAAGGATTTAAGCACTTATTAATTTCAACTCATTTAAGCCCCCACCCCTGATTTACTCAGTGGAATTCTATTATTCTAGTTTAGCTCTGTTTAGAATGTGTGTAGTAAATTGACTGAGACAAACATGCAGTAACTTTAAAAAATGATTACATCGAAGTTAAATTTGTAACATTACAAACAACAAAATTTAATAATCGCTTAAGTTTTAACAGTTGAAAAAATAATTTAAATAGTTATGGATCAAGAAAAGTTATCATCACAGTGTTTATGGATTGTGAAATGTTACAAGAAGTTCAAGTGGCAGAATATATTTGAACTTAGCTGCCAATGACGGTTCTGCTTCTTCTTATGGGTTGGTTCTTTTCACACTGCTCACGCTCGTCTCTGGTCAAGGTTGTCGGGTGTAGCTCGTTTCCCAGAAATGTCAAGGAGAGTCTACCACGTGAGTCCTTCGTCTTAAAGCTTAGGCCACTGTTCCCTTCTTGTTTCAGAGATAGCACGTTCTGCTGGTACCACCAATAACTATGGTAAAAGAATAGAATGAAACGCTCTTCTGAGTATGGCGTTTTCTGACCCATAGTTATGGGTTCCTATCTTCCCATACCACCATCCCAATTCACTCAAACTTTACCCTCGATGAGAATTAAATGTAATCGCTTGGGATAAACTTCCTTTACAATTAAATAGAATAGCTTTCATAGTTACTTTTTATTTAAATGAAAAAGGTTAATAATACAGATAGTCTGTTTACATATACATCTCCACTGATTGACAAGTGTTTACAATATAAATTGAATATGTTTTCATTTATGTTTACACTGACTGACAAGTTTGAAACTTCCATTAACTTTAAAATGAATATTTTCACATTGACATTTACACTGTTTTAAAGCTTGAAAACTTACATTAAATTTAAAGTGAATATGTTTATATGGACATTTACACTGCTTTGAAAATGTAAGTATTATACTTAGAATGTACATCATTTCTTTCATCTTTCCCTCTCTGCTCCGTATGGAACCTGGGACTACTTTATGCTTTTACTTCTCTTTACGAAACTAGCAATAAAGCAATCACCAGCCCGTGCAGTGGTGGTTCATGAATCATCATTCTATACGCTGAGGTTACCAGCCTCAAATGACTGTGACATCCATTAGCGAGTTTCACATATTAAAATTCACATGGTTATATATATATATATATATATATATATATATATATATATATATATATATATATATATATATATATATATATATATGTTAGTTCACATGATAGTAATAACATCATCATGTGACGTATTCTTTCCAGAACGTTGTCTCCATTACAGCTGCTCTGAACGCATCACGATTCTGGGCAAGTCGACCTGCATCAGCCAAAGACAAGTTCAGACTCTCTGTGATGTCCTGGGTCCACCGTCGTCTAGGTCGACCCCTTCCCCTTTTTCCAGGGACCATGCCTTCCATCACTGTTTTTTCCAGGCTATTATGTCTTTTTATATGACCGAAAAAATTTCAGCTTCCTTATTGCGATGGTATTTAGGAGCCAATGTTCCTGTACGTTTAGTGAGTGCAGTACTTCTCTGTTGGTCTTTTTTTCTGTCCAGGGTATTCTCAACATCCTTCTGTAGCATTTCATTTCAAATGATGTAATCTTTTTTGCAACTGTTTTATTGAGTGTCCAAGTCTCGCAGCCGTATGTTGCCACTGGGAATATACATGCTCTGATCAGTTGTAACTTTGTTTCTTTGCTTGTGCCTTGCCATAGGTTTTTCATCTGTATTAGTTTGTGTGAAGCAATTGCAAGTCTTCTTTTAATTTCTACTGCACAGTCGCCAGAGCTGTTGATCATTGATCCTAAGTATTCGAATTCATTAACACTTTCCAGTTCTTCGTTATCAATTTCAATTTCTGGTTTGGTCTTTACTTTGTCTGTTGTCAATACTTTAGTCTTCTTGGTGTTTAGGTATAGATTCTGGGCCTCGCAGTAATAACATATGAAATGTAAATCACAACTTACGCCAATCCTGGCTCACGGACATTTTTGCTCAGATGAATTAAAGAGACTTGAATCGGCCTCTTACACGCGTCTGGGGTGTCGTTAATTTAATAAGTTCCCTCTCTGACTTTGTGTGTGTGGTCCTTCAGTTTCATCAGTCCCGGTTTCCTTATTTAAAATGAAAGAGACTACCTGGGCTATGAAAGTCCGTCCAAAATTCTCCAACAAAAGGTGTCCTGTATGTTAAGAAGGAATTCTGAATTCTAATTCTTTACTGTAGCAAGGTCTGATATATTGACGAGCGATTTCTCAAGTGAAATAGCTTGAGAAAATGGTCAGATTATATTCACTGCCTTTCCACGCCTTTGTCATGCGCGCCTCAAGGGATCAGCCAATCTGATTTGAATATGTTGCATGACTCAGCTGATGCAAAATTTCAAAAATTACTTTTCTGAAAATGGGCTGTACACATCCACTTGCCATTGGGTACAAACTTACGAACATGTCGGTAAACTCATATAACAACGTTTTCCCAATGTAACAATGATTACTTTTATCAGGAAGTAATCTCTTATATGTGTCTGTCCATCAGTTGTCTCCCCGTATTCCAAGCTTTGGTGATGAGCGCAGCCGTGTCTTACCAGTCTTATCAATGATTAAGCACTGCGCTGAAGCGATTTACGTGTTTATCTGTGCACTGATATCGCTGCGCCCACGATAGCCAACATGGTTAGGTCGCTGCCACTCCTTGCAACGCAGGGAGAAATGGGTAACAACCAGACATGTCTAGTTATCCCTGAGAAGGGTGTAAAAAGGAAAATACATAATATCTGCTAAACATAGCAGAAAAAGAAAGAAAGAAAGTGTGACAAATGAAAGCACAATAAAATCAGTACCACAAATGTACCGAAACAAAGTGAAACAAAGATCGGGGATGATCGCCCCATTTTGTGACACCATGTGACTACTTTTTCTTTTTAGTTACTGGCAGGCTGGGTTCGGACGGGATCGGAGAATAACTGTTATAGCTGAATAACATGCATAGAGGCATAGCTGGAGTCATCTTTGTATGACCTCCAGCTATTCACAGTGCTACAATATACATATGTGGAAGTGAACCTCTGTGAGACTAATTACACCATCGTTGACTTGAAATCATCCAGACACTTCCAGGGATTACCTCTGTGGTGAAATGTGTTGAGAACCCAGCATTGCTCACTAAGCTTGGAAAAGTCACTTGAGCCAAGACATGATTCTTTGGCTTGGACCTGGTTGACTGCATGCAAGAGGATCACTGTAGACCCAGTGGAAGGCAGTGGGAGCTGAGAAGTGGCTCTGTGCAGGACATGACAATTCCTTGGGACAGCCCAAAACCAGAACACGGTATTTTAGCTCTACGTAACTGGAGAGCCCCCTTGGATGGCGGGGAATGCACAGGATTCCACCCGCTTCTTACTCCTAACTTGGGACCAGATGTGACGATCTTTTAAATGCACGCCAAGCTGGAGAAACTGGAGCTCATGACTTCAACTCTGCACGTTTCGGTATGGCGGAAAAGCCACAGGAAAAGCTTAGATCTACAGTGTAGATAATACTAAGGAGTCTTAAACTTGATATTGGCTGCAAAAGAGTGAAAAGCTCATCAGCCCTAGTTAAACAACAACAATAGCTTAAGAACATACTAAGTTACAAAACATGCAACAACAAATTTTATTTCTGTCGGATATTGAATTTTTCAAATGCGCACTTTTCAGAGCTAAAGCACACGTCTAACTCAACCAGCTTATCTAGCTTGCTGCTCCGGCATCGAGACATTTACTTGTGCCATGTCTATTATAATATTATTAAACTGAAAACGACCGATCTGGAACAGATCCAAAAAACACTCCTTCGATTCCGACGATTTACATACTTACTGTGTTGAATACGTCTGTCGCTGTGTAAACTGCGGGTTTTTTGTGTGCACTGTGTGGATGTCTGAATTGGACCTGCTGTTTAGCAGACAGTCGCTGGTATTCATACATGCAGTCTGGCTTAAATGCAAATCTTCATTCATCACATTCTTTCAATCATTTTTCTTTTTGTGCTTTCTTTTTCTTTCTTATGGAGCATGGAGTCACCACTGCAGTTAGCCTCTTTACAGGAAGCCTGCACAAGGCGTTCATATACTCCTGTAGCAGTGGTTTCTGTAGCAGTCTGTTCTGACGATGAGGTTGTCACCCCTATGCACAACGTCCTGAGGGCTTAGTAGTACTTTTCTTTCTGTGTCTCTTCAGCGGCCCCAACTTCCCCTGGAACTAAACGGGACTTTATCGTACTCCAGTCTACCCAGCTGTACGAGGTGTGATCAAAAGATATCCGGACTGGATTTATTTAAAAAATAATACAAGAGTTAAAGATTTGTAAGTTTATCTCCTTTGAAGTAGTCCCCTTCCAAAGCCACACACTGATCCCAGCGCTTTTTCCACTGCTTGAAGCATGTGTTGAAGTCATCTTTTGAAATAGCGAACAGCTGCCTCGTTGAATTCTGTTGTATCCCCTCAACATCCTGGAATCTTTTTCATTTCAAGTGGTATTTGATTTTTGGGAGGGGAACAAAATCGCAGGGAGCGAGATCTGGCGAATAGGGTGGTTGTCGGACTTGTGGAATGTGGTGCTTAGCAAGAAACTGCTGCCCAAGTTGCGATGCATGGGCAGACACGTTGTCATGGTGGAGCTGCCACTCGCCACTCTCATGCCATGCTGGCCTTTTGCGACGAAATGTTTCCCTCAAACGCCGCAAAACTAGACAGTAGTATTCCTTGTTGATTGTCTGGCCTGATGGAGCGTATTCATGATGCACAATTCCCTTATGATCGAACAAAAAAGTCAGCATCGACTTGACATTGCTGCGGCTCTGTCGTGCTTTTTTTGGGTCTGGGAGAGTTTGCGGTCTTCCACTGTGAAGACTGGGCCTTAGTTTCGGGGTCATACCCATAAACCCACGATTCATCACCAGTTATGATTGTTTTTAAAAAGTTTTCGTCGTTTTCGACGCACTCAAGCAGGTCAACAAATTTGGATGAGACGCGTCTCATGCCCAAATCATCCGTAAGAATCGACTGAACTGAACCGAAACTAAAGTGTAAGTCTTCAGTTAACTCACGAATTCACGAATCGCTTCGGCGATTTTCCAGCACAGCTGCGCGCACAAGTTCGACATTGTTTTCACTGTTGCTGGTTGTGGGCCTCCAAGACCGTTCATCACTCTCAACACTTTCACGGCCTTCTTTAAAACGTTTATACCACTCATAAACGTGTGTACGGCTCATACAATCCTCCCCATAAACTGTCTGTAACTGTAAGTACGTGTCTTTGCATGTTTCGACAAGTTTTTGACAAAATCTGATGCAAATTCGTTGATCAATTTTTTCCACCATGACAAATGCGACGAACACGGTTCACACACGTAAGAACAAAGCACTACTGTAAACAAACCAGACGAGCAGGGCAGACGTGACTCACGCCACATGCACGTTAGGTTCCAAGGCCAACATGTGCCTAGCAGCTTCCGGCTGTGTCGCTCGGTTCCGGACTTATGATACCATTCCGGATACTTTTTGATCACACCTCGTAAATGGGTACCTGACTTTGCTCTTGAGTTAATGAATGAAGAGAGAGGGAGAAAGGGAACTGATCACACCACTTCTTGATCCTGGTCCTAGTGTCTCTAACACTTCACTCCGCAACGGCGGTATCTGCTTGGAACTACATTTACTATTTTTTTATACACGTACGTACAGATAATCTTAGCAAGCACCTTACTTCAATATGAGATAAAAGTCTACATATGTGCCAAAGAAAATCGTTGGTGTCTATGTAGAATTGATCATTGAAGAAAAATTTAATGTTAGCTAAGTTGTTACAGAATGTACACAATCAAGTTCAGTTGTCCTCACTATCTATCTATCTATCTATCTATCTATCTATCTATCTATCTATCTATCTATCTATCTATCTATCTATCTATCTATCTATCTATCTATCTATCTATCTATCTATCTATCTATCTATCTATCTATCTATCTATCTATCTATCTATTTATCTATCTATGTTTGTATCTGTCTGTATGTACGTCTGTCTGTTTGATCTATGTATCTTTCTTTCCTCATAAATAAATAAATATATTTATTTATTTATTTATCTGCCTGTTGTCAACCTACCTACTTTGCCTACATATATATGTGTTTGTGTATAAAGCAGGTGTGTATGCACTTGTGTGGAAGTGTGTTATGTGTACACATACATGTATGTATTAATGTGTTCAACACAAAACGAATAGAGGAGGAAATAAACGACAATAAGAAAATTATTCCTGTGTAGTTCCTGGGGATCTGTTACGGAAAAAAAACGAATAGTATTACGTATCGTTGGGCGAACGAAGAAGTAAAGAAAGGCAAAGGCATCCAAACTGGACTGCCAATTTAGTGCATTTCGGAAGTGGTAGGACAGACCGGCTCACAAGGTGTGAGGGTTGAGTGACATACAAAGACGAAGATAACGGGTTACTAAGAGACCTCCATCTTTCTTTTCACCTCTACTTTTGTTTTAGTTGTAGCCACGCACTCTCTCTATTTTTCCTGATAAGACAGAAATAGAGGGCAAATAAAAGATTGAGAAAACTGTATGTCTGGTCTCTGTCTTTTGTATCGATTTATTGAAAGATCAAACCTTTCAAATGAAAATCTGACGAGAGGTGTGAACATTAACTTCACTTGCAGGGGATGTGCGAGGGCATAAAGTTAAGAACCTGTGCTCTAAACTCTTGAGCCTCCCTTAAAGTGTAAATAGCCTAAATGTCGGCATATTTTATGATGTCCATATTCGATTGTCATAGCTGGCAGACGCTGGAGCTGGGTTGGTCATGTCCTCAGAAGAGACCCCGATGCCATCACAAGAACAGCTATGCTTTGGACCCCTGAAGGAAAGCGAAAGAGAGGCCGACCAAAAAACAACTTGGCGGAGGACTGTGGAGGCTGAGATGCAAAGAATGAACCAGAGTTGGGGCACTGTACGAAGGATGGCCACCGACCGTGCAAAGTGGAATCAATTTGTTGTTGCCCTACAAGACGCCACTAGGCGTGATGCCCACTGACTGCTTTGACGGTCGGTGGTTAAGGATCGAAGAAGAAGAAGATATTCGATTGGTCGACATACAGCTGTATCAACATCGTTACTTGTGTTAAACTCACTCTAACAGTTTCAAGTCTAATATTTACATATGTTTGGACTAGTAATAGATAAGGTATAACAATGTCAGGATGTAAATATGTCGTTTTCTTAAGTACGTACTTCTTTCTTTCTATTCCTCACTTTAGCTCTGTGAGAAGTACGGGTCACCTCTACTGTTGACCCTTTACAGGCAGCCTGCACAAAATTATTGTTAATGCTCTCGCAGTCTTTCCTGTAGCAGTGTGTTTTACATAATGATGCTACAAGTCCGAAACACAACTAGAAATAGACTCCGTGCCTGGTAGGAGCTCGTGTCCTATTTTGACATGTCTATTCAGATATCTCCAGGAAGCAGACGATATGTTGGTAAAATACACTCAGCGTTAAATGCCAAAATATATACTGCGGTAGGGAAGTGGAATGTTAAAGACATCTCTATGCTAGATCTCACTTGGACTGACCTCTCCCCTCCCGCCCCCCACAGGTTCGCTTCCTCGCTGGCTTTGCCTTCCTTAACTCAAGAGCAGCCAGGTACCCATTTAAATCTGGGTATACTAGAGCGTGACGCTACAGGGTTTGGAACCTGGAGCCCGGTATCTTTACCGCGAGAGACAAGACATGCGTCTTACAGGCAGAGTGGTTTGAGCGTTTGCCTCTCAAGACAAAGTTACGGATTCAAAACCTCATAGCGTCGTACTACAGTCTACCCATCTGTAAATGATTAATTGACTCTTTTGTTGAGCCAGGAAAGGCAAAAGCAGCAAATAACTCATAAAACAGGTTCTAGTTTAGTGAAGGCCCTAACACTTCACTCTCCTTCGGTAGTATCTGTAATGAGACTAATTTTACCTTTACCCTTTACTAAATGCCTTTTCCTACCTAACAAAGCTACTTACACGACTATAGGATGACATTTATTACCCTAATCTCAGACTACACAGCGCCGTATCTCCCGACGTAAAGCTGGTGTAGATTTAGAAAAGACGAAGTAGATAATGGCGGATCTAGTACTTGCTTAGTGCTCTTATCTCCAGATTTATTTAAGAAAAAAAAACAAAGTTGTCCATATCTCGACAAGCCAATTAAGAAACGAGCTTGATGGTGTGAATACATTCTACTTGACTCGCTGTGCCTTAGTCTCTGTACTGAAGAAATGTGCCGAACCTTCGAGATAATTCGTACACACTCTTGGTGGACTTCGTCTATAGCCTTTCCGACTAGCAGCAGGGGATTATGTCTCTCTATTACTTCTGATAGTGACAGAATAGTTAGAGAGTTAGCTTACCAATGCAAAGCGACCGTATTCAGAACCAGGTCCTGTAACACTCCACTTTGTATAAATGGGCACCTAACTCTGCTCGTGAGTTAGGAAGGACAAGGGCAACGAGGAAGGGAACTGGTCACCATCAACTCATAAAGTTGACATCTAGTACACGTGAAATCTCTAACACTTCAATCACCTACGTCAGTATCTTTTTACTTCTTCGTATCGTGGTATTTTCTGTTTCTTGTGTTGTTAATTTTCGGACGTGTTATATTGTTAAAGCGCCCAGTGTTTTCTGTGGATGTCGCCTCAAAATCTTTTCTTTTTTTTTAATAAATGTGGTCAGTTGAGACAATGTTTCTTTTCTCATATCATGAAAATAGACTGTCTCTATCTTATCAGTGAATAATTTTCCTTTGAAAGCTGGCCTCCTTCGGAACATCTTCGTTACATTGTTTTAACCATCGATAAGATTCAGAACATTCTTCCATAAAACTATATCTCTGATTACTATTGAATTTCTGCTTTGTTTGCTCAATCTCCGATCCTGTTACCCTTCTAAAACTGCTATTGGCAATGTATGTAGCAATGGCACAATTTTTCGCTTGTTTTCTAGAGTTAAGTTGTCTACATTTTATTTTTCCATTTTCTAGATTGCTTCTATTACAGACTTAACCATAATATGTAACAAAACATGCATGCATAAATAAGTAAAATTATTATTTTTTTAAAACTGATTCCCTACGTCAAGATTGAATTGTTAATGGTCACATAAGGTTAAACAAATGTAATCGAGATATAATTGTTAGTTGTTTAGTATCTAAAATGTGGCGTAACTGGTTAAAGAGGAAATTAAAAGTGGGTGACACATTTGGTTCAAACAAAAAGAAAATGGAGAAAAACGGAGAAAATGAAAAAGGACACATTGATTATCTTTGGGATGCACACACACACACACACACGCACGCACGCACGCACGCACGCACGCACGCACGCACGCACGCACGCACACACACACACACACACACACACACACACACATATATATATATATATATATATATATATATATATATATATATATATATATATATATATATATATATATATATATATATATATATACACTGAAGCACATTAAAAACGCACCACCTGTATAATCCAGAAACAGAGTGTGAAATGTAAATATAAGTGTTTACAAGTTTACATATTTGGAATCTTTATTCATTTTCCTATGAATCCATGCTGGTCATTAATTTGTACATTTGATTGTTATGAAATTCATTGCATTCAGTGCAGGAAAGGGAAAAAAACAAAAATGCAACCAATTAAAAAATTCATTCACACTATCCTCAGTATCTGGTATGTCCACCGTGTGTTTGCAAACAAGCTTGGCAGTGGCTCCTCATGAAACGCACAAGTCTCTGAAGGAAATTCCGGGGAATCAAGCCCCATTCACGTGTAAGAGCAGCTTCGAGCTGTTGCAGATTAGCTGGAGAACCTTGACTGTAGACTCTGCGTCCAAGCTCGTCCCACAGATGTTCTATAGGGGACATGTCTGGTGATAGAGCGGGCCAATCAATCGTCACAATGTTCTGCTGCTGTAGATATTGCTGCGTAATGCATGCGGTGTGCGCACGTGCGTTATCCTGCTGGAGAAGCTGCAAGTCTGGATAATTTGTGAACGCAGGAGCAACTAATGCATCCAGAACCTCATTTCGATATGTCACAGCATTAACATTTCCACGGAAGACGTGAAGAGGCAAGCGATGGTGAAAACTGAATCCTCCCCAAATGTGAATACTGCCACCTCCAAATCGGTTGTGACGACGAACACAGCAATCTGCAAAGCGCTCTCCACACCTTCGCCAAATCCGCATACGTCCATCAGCAAAGGATATGTTGAATCTGCTCTCGTCTGTGAATAGGACAGCATTCCACTGCAGTCTAGTCCATCTGACATGTTGCTCTGCCCATTGCAGGCGCTACTGACGATGTCTGTGAGTCAAGTTTGGCCCAACATAAGGTCGTCTTGGAGTAAGGCCTGTATCTCTGAGTCGTCGTATGACTGTCATTCGTGACTTGGCCACGTCTACCCACTATTGCTCTTGCTGTTTGACTTGCCGGGAGAGAACTATTCCTTAGGTGACTCAGCACAATATGACGATCTTGCGCAGGGGTAGTAACTCGTGGTTGGCCACTGTAACTGTCTTTTTTTTCTTGTTGAGGTGATCACTGGCCCAAGACAGTATACATGTTGTTAGATGTGTAGTGCGAGCGTATGATGAATTGAGTGTGGGTGCGAATGAAGGCGCGAATGTGTTTAGGCTCGTATAGATGTAGATCCTGCAACCCATACTCTCACATGCAGTAATCAAGGATGCTTTGACACTGCAGGCATGTTTCAAGACATTTATTGACGGGAACACACATAGTATCAACAGGAACAGTCAGTGTAACAAGGTCATGCTGACCTGACATCGATAGGTATACATTTGGCATTCAAAAAAGGTAAACATCAGAATAGACGTGCATGGTCAATAGCAAAGTTCTTCAATAATGACAGTTCGTAGCGTCGCCCTTGGCGTCTCTGACTAAACGCGTCAGATGCCTTAGTTACTATGACACATAGGTGCAACTTGGCACTCCCCGCCAATTGCACATATCAGGCTGTAGTATAATAGCCGGAAGCACAGGCCTCGTTCTGACGTCGGCCGTGTACTTCTGTTAAATAGGTTATCATCAACCCTGCAGTAATACTTATTGTAGATAGAAGTTCCGCCAATCTGCGGCTCCCACAATATATCTTCGTCACTGGATTTCTGGACAATATAAGACTAACAGTCTTGGATGGCTACCTCGAGCACAAATATATAAGTTCTGAAATGGCGGATCAGTGAGCTGCTGTTCACCCTAGGTAATCCTTTACATGTTCTGCCACCGAAAAGCGTAATAATGCATAAAGGTCGGTATTACCTGGCAAATGAATCCTCAGAACATCACAAGGAATTCTGTCGTCATCCCGACGCACAGAGATTCACTGGGGAAAACTGCCATAGCAGTTACTTCGAAGATTCTCCCCGAAAAACAATGGACTCTTGGTCCCTTCAGAAAAACAGGACCTCCCGGCTTCCCGGAAGTATATCTCACTCCCGCTTAAAAAACCTTCCCATAGGCCTACGCCGAACTGTCAACCTCTGACCCTAAAGGTCAAACACAATGAATGAATAAACAAGGGAAGACAACCCCTAATCAACCTGACATCGCAGGTAAAGACACAATTATTCTTATGATACAAACATAAGCAAATAACTTGACAGATGACTCCGTCGAAAATGACAGCAACATTACTACCACCCCCCTGTAAAAAAAAAAAAATGCAATTTTTTTTTTTTTTTAATATGTTCATGAGCAAGATAGCACCAGTATCACTTCTGTGCTCATGCAAACAATGAACCTAATATCAGGTACAATAGAAGAGGGTACAAATCATCTCCCAACATAGGAGAAAATATTTCCTTTAAGCCAAACAAACTAAGGGATACCATTCAAGAAACCTAAGTTGCTGGCAATACCAATCATATATCAAACATTACTAAATAATATAACCATAGCAATATACAAATGTCAATGCTATTTTAGCAACATATCACTGATGGATGGACAAAATGAAATTTGTTAAATTATCTAAACATCATCCAAATACATTTGTATTACAACATATTATGATATTAAGGACAGACCTAAGTCTGAAAATATATCAGGAAAAACTAGGACACAAGATTTAACTGGAATCATGTGGGCATCTAGACAATATGTCCGCCATCACATTATCCGAACCACGGATAGCTCGCACCGTGAAATGGAAAGGCTGAAGAGCAATAGCATAACGAGTAGATCTCGAGCTCTTCAAATCCTTACTTTGCATAGCCGTAAGAGCTTTTTGGTCGGTTTCCATAAAGAAATGCGCGCCCAGAAGGAACCTTTGTAGCTTAAGAATGGACCAAACCATAGCCAACAATTCACGGTCCAAAACCGAGTAATTCCTTTCTGCCGCATTCAGCTTCCTAGAAATATACATTACAGGATGCAGAGTTCCTGAATATTCCTGCATTAGTGCCGCTCCAATCCCAGTGGAAGAGGCATCACTACGAAGGACAAAAGTCTTATCAATCGTTGGTAGTCTTAAGATAGGATGAGATGAGAACAAATTCTTAACCTGATCCAATGAAGTTTGGCATTCTTGGGACCAACGCACCATATTAGGAGAACCTTTTTTCAATAACGTTGAAAGTGGTGCCATAATGGAGGACAGATTCTCAATGAATCTTCCATAGAATTGTATCAATCCCAAGAGACTACGCACTTGCTTTTTTGTCTTCGGAACCGAGATATTTAATATCTTTGAAATGTTTTGGTCCTCTGTCTTCAACAGACCATGACCAACTCGATGACCTAGGAAGGAAATTTCACTAAACCCAACAAAAGCTTTAGAGGGTTTAGCAGTCAAACTATGCTCACGTAGAGTAGATAGCAATTCCTTTAGACCCACATAGTGTTCTTCCCAAGTATCGCTGAAAAGACAGATGTCGTCTAAATATGCAATGACATCTGCACGATCTGATAGAATTCGTCGCATCATGCGCACGAAAGTCGCTGGGGCGTTCATAAGCCCGAAAGGCATAAAATTCCATTGAAACAGACCCCTAGGTGTCGAAAAAAGCAGTGAGAGGTTTGGCGTGTTCCGTCAGTGGGACTTGCCAATAACCTTTCGACAAGTCTAGTTTAGTAAAGAATTTAGCTTTAGAAAGTCTAATAAGTAGATCATCTAATAACGGCATAGGTTCAGCATCGAACTTCGTAACTTGATTTAATTTGCGATAATCAACGCAAAGACGTATGTTATTGTCTTTCTTTCGAACAATAACTATCGACGAAGAATAAGCTGAAGTGGATGGTTCAATTATTTGTAGTTGAATCATTTCATCCAATTCTTTCTCGACTTGTGCTTGAAAATGAATAGGTATTGGGTATGGTCTTACTCTGATCGGATTACGATCAGTAAGTATGATGTCATGTTCTATGACATCTGTGTGTCCAGGAATGTCGGTAAGGACATCCTGATATGATTGTAACGTAGAGGATACTTGACGCTGTTCCTCAAAAGACAAGTTGGAAGAGACTGTAACGTCTCTCCACGATTCCGTTGAAGTAAGTGGAATCGCAGGAAGAGGTAAATTCACGTCAGAAAAAATAGTTTCCTCATCCTGTATAACGGACAGGGATGAGATGTGACCATGTTGAACTGGAGAGTCGTCCGTCGCCTGGAAAATAGGCTGTAAATAGTCTGGACGTTCAATAAACTCTGTTAGCATATTTATATGGAAGGTTTTATGCCTTCCATCCACATCGACAATATAGTCGACATCAGAAATTTTCGAGACTATAGTGTATGGACCCTTCCAAGAAATGAGAAGTCTATTCTCTCTTGGGGCAGTAAGACATATGCTTTGTCTCCAGGACAAAGTTGACGTAGGCGTCTTTTCTTATTAGCAAATCGCCTAGCTTTTTCTTTCGCAAATTCGGAAGATGAAGTTGCTAACCTGCATGATTCGATAATCTTTTCTCTAAGAGCTATAACATATTCATATGACGATTGTGTATCATCGTCAATATTATCGGAAGTTATCAAATCGTGTAACAAGGACATTGGCCCGCGCGGTTGCGCGCCAAAGACAAGTTCGAAAGGAGAAAACCCTGTATGCTCGTTGGGAACCTCTCTATAGGCAAAGAGGACTGCAGGTAAAACCCTGTCCCAATCTTCAGGATGATCCTCCGTTATCTTGCCAAGTAAGTTCTTTAGTGTCCTGTTAAGACGTTCTACCAATCCATTGGACATTGGATGATAAATACTACTGAGAGACCTTTTAATGTCTAGCGTAGCCATTACCTGAGACATAACGTCCGAAATTAACTGAGTGCCGTGATCCGACAGTATTTCTCCGGGGAATCCCAGACGAGAAAATACGAGCCAAAGAGCATCAGCGATATCGACAGTTGATATGCTCTTCAGAGGAATAGCCTCTGGCCAACGCGTGCACATGTCCACGCAAGTGAGGATAAATTGGTGTCCTCTGGCTGACTTAATTTTGAACGGACCAATGATGTCTATAGCCATTTTCTGAAACGGCCGAATCGGAATATCTGCAGCCTGAATAGGAGCAGCATGTCTCGGACCCCTAGACTTGACCTCTTGACAAATTTTGCAAGATCGGCAATAAATTCGGATGTCTTTATTCACGAATGGCCAAAAGAATGACGCAAGGACTCTAGTTTTAGTTCTGGAAAAACCCATGTGTCCAGCACACTGAGAATCGTGTGCATGCCGAAGAATTAAGGCTCTCATACACTTAGGCACAAGAATTTGCGAATGCATAGACTTGTCCGAGTGTTGTACCATTCGTACCAATATACCATTCTTCATAGTAATATACGATTTGTGATTCGTATTTTGATTGGGATCCCCTTTCTTTGCAAGAAGGAAGTATTTCTTCAAAGAAGGATCCTCTTCTTGACGTTTAACAAACGAGTCATGGGAAATCACCAAGTGCTCGTCTTGGCTATCAACTTCATTACTATTATCAGATGAAGTTGGGGGATTAAGAGCTTGAGCTCTTGTCACCACTGCATTGACCGTTTGAATGTTTTTTTCTTCCCAACTAGAAATTTGTTGCGGGGTGCATTCCTTAACCCCATGAATACGACCGATTATAAGATCCGCAATAGGATTAGGAAGAAGACATGCATGGACATCTCCTGTGAAGAAAGGAGTGTCAATCCTAATAATAGCAGTAGGATAGCTTTCCATAGTACCACCAAATGTAACACATTTGATTGTTTTTCCAGTGGCACAGCAAGGATCTATCAGAGACTCCTTAACCCCGACGGTAGTACATCCCGAATCGAAAAGTACTGAGACTAGCCTATCATTTATTAGACCTTTATCTAAGATGAGAGATCCTCTCCCATCATGCGCAACTGTAGCAGGTAGAGCAGGAAGAGGGTGACCACAACTTAGCGTAGATACAGTCGATGAATCGAACAATGTTAAGCATTGGGGGCATTCAGTTGCTCTCCCAAAATCGAAAGCACAACCAGTGATAGCCCTAGAGTTACCACTATCATTTACTGTATTACAGGCTCCATCAAACTCTTGTTGTGCAGAGTTTGCCTGTTGGTAAGGTCTTTTCTTGTTAAACCTAGGTCTGCCTCGATTATCATTTCCCCTGTAATTATTTCGACTATCATTTCCCCTGTAATTATTTCGAGTATCATTTCCCCTGTAACTGTTATCATATTGTCTATTGTACTCATCATTCCGGTTTGAATCCCGGTTTCTAAATTCACCATCGTCATAATCTTGACGTCGAGAATGATTACCTCGAAAATTTGAATAGTTATTATTTGGATAGCCTTTGCGAAAGTGTCTCAAATTATTACCACTAAAATTACGAGAACTACCATCTTGTCTCCACTGCATAGACGAAGAACCATCATGTGTTGGATTACTCCGCTTCTGAGTGTAATTTTGATTACTTCCCCTATTCCAATTTTGTTGAGCACCCTGAAATTTTTTTTTGAAATTAGGGCCATATGGTGTTGCCGAAGCAGCTGGCAACCCTTCTTTCACTTTAGAATTGCTAACTGTAGCATGGGGATGTGCTGTGGCATACTGACAACAGTATTCCTCCATTTCTTTTAAGTTTTTAGGCTTACGCTCATGAAGGAATGCAAGAAAAGAATCATTAACAGATGACAAAACCTTATCTCGCAATAATAAGTCCATTAGACCTTCATATGTTTTCTCAATCTGAGACAACTCAACCCATCGTGTAAATGTACGACGTATCTTTGTAACAAAATCAGAGAAATCTACTCCATTTTCTGGCAACATTGTCCTAAAACGAAGACGATAGTCTTCTTGTTTTAGTTGATATTTTTTTAGTAATGCTGCCCTGACAACATCATAATTAGTCCTCTCATGTTCGTCTATTGTCATAAGAGTAGTCACTGTGTCACCTGTAAAAAATGGCATCAGTTGTTCAACATATTTTTCCTTTTTTATGTTATGCGTATCGCACAAAAATTGGAATCTATCTAGATAATCTGCTACGTCATCCTTTAAAGGATTGAAATGAGGCAATTTAATCCTACTAACAAACTCCCTTGTCGTACTCGAAGTTGTTTGCTGAGCACCCGTACTCGCCAATTTCAATTTCTCTAACTCCAAAGTTGCGAGTTTTTCATCAAGTTCCATCTTCTGTTTTCTTTCCTCATGTTCCATTTTTCTAATTTCAGCCTCAGCTTGAGCTTTCCTCTCCTCTGCAGCAGCTTGAGCTTTCCTCTCCTCTGCAGCAGCTTGAGCTTTCCTCTCCTCTGCAGCAGCTTGAGCTTTCCTCTCCTCTGTAGCAGCTTCTTTGTCTAATCTCCTTTGTTCAGATTCTTTGTCTAATCTCTTTTGTTCAGCTTCAAATCTCCTTTCCTCCACCTGCATCTGCAATTTCTTTTGTTCAGCAGCAATATCAGCTTCTCTGTCTAGCCTTTTTTGTTCAGCAGCTGCTTCTCTTTCTAATCTCTTCTCTTCAGCCATAGTTTTTTTTTCCTCTGCAGCAGCCCTTCTCTCTTCAGCAGCTAATGCTTTGTCATACTGAGCAACAGCCCACTGTTCTAACTGTTGACCAGTCTTATCAAGGGCTCTCCCTTGTGTAATAAAGTAGTCCAATGTAGACATCTTGTCTACTGAGATCAGTAACTTGCAGAAGCAAATATATTAAATTATCCCACTTTAATGGGAGACAAGTCTGAAATGATAGACTTGTATACTCACTTCACTTTATTTACTGTCTTAGTCTTAGACAAAGACTTTGTATGTTCCTCTTGTTTATAATGTACCCAAAAAATCACCTGAGTACCTGTGGAAAAAAAAATCCCTTATATCCCACTCACTATGGGCACAAGTCTTTTTTATAAAGAACTTGAATATGTATTTCACCTTGTCTCAATCTTTGTAGATAACAAGTCTTTTATCAAAGAACTTGTATAAATATCTTATATAATATTATTTAACAAACTCTATATGAAGAGTCTACCTTATCAATAATATCAAAACATGACCCAGTATATGTATGTAGACTGTGCATGACAGTAATGTAGTACAACCAAAAAAAAAATACAAAGACAAAGATACAAAACAATACAAATGGCAACACTGTTTTAACCAAAAATGTGTAGAGAAATACACAAGAAAGGAGAGACCTACAGAATACAAACAAAACAAATCGACAATCAAAACTGAAAAACAGACAAAATATTACAAAAACAACGTTAAGTACAATTACATCACAGCTAACATCAATAGCGACCAATTGTCACTAGCAAATTTCCAAATTAAGAAAATTTGCACCTACAGAACGCTTACAGTAAGCCTCGATCAAGTGGCATATTTACCGTAAGACCCACCAACCGAAAAACCCGCAGAAAAATACACAAAAACAGTAGAGGTGACATAAACATATAGCAATCAATTTCAATGTGTTGCAGAACAAGTTCAGTCACAGCTGAAACTAAAATAAATCCTTGCTCCTTGCGAACACAGAAACGAAATGTCAAACGCGCACTGAACGTCAAATCCACTGTAACATAAAGTGGTATTCACGAACCAAAGTTACTATGACCTTCTCAAATTAGGGCTTGCACATTGAATGTTTACAATTTCCACGTACTGTTTACAGACACTTGACCTCCAACAATGTAGCTTGAATGCTCTGACCTAGAAAAGTCTGTTGTTGAATGAAACGTGTAACAACCAGCAGTACTGTTTACAATAGGAACCCGCCTTCTATGCAGTTATGGTCCACGTAGCAAATGCCTAGTAGTTAACTTCAGTACATGTCTTGTTATGCTTTATGTAGCATTATAATATAAATGCTCGTACTGTTTATTTGGGTCAACCGTTGATGACCTATATCTGTCCTGTTGTAGCCAAAACTTGCAAGTGTAGAATTAGCGCTGTGTGTTACGGCTGTCCCGTGTGTAGCTTAGACCCACAGATCAGAAGTGTAATGTGTACTTGTCCTTCTTGTAACTTTCTCGACAAAACTGGAGACATCATACATGTAACAGCCAACCAGGAATGTAAATTTCTGGATCCATAAATGTCAACAATAATGTCAAATGCTCGCTCTGTTCTTTTTAAACCCACAGATCTGGTCCATCAGAAATGTAAGTTTCTAGGCCACATTGGCGACAAGAAATGTATCATAAGAGCCCACGTAACTGGTCCACCAGAAATGTAACTGTCTTTTTTTTCTTGTTGAGGTGATCACTGGCCCAAGACAGTATACATGTTGTTAGATGTGTAGTGCGAGCGTATGATGAATTGAGTGTGGGTGCGAATGAAGGCGCGAATGTGTTTAGGCTCGTATAGATGTAGATCCTGCAACCCATACTCTCACATGCAGTAATCAAGGATGCTTTGACACTGCAGGCATGTTTCAAGACATTTATTGACGGGAACACACATAGTATCAACAGGAACAGTCAGTGTAACAAGGTCATGCTGACCTGACATCGATAGGTATACATTTGGCATTCAAAAAGGTAAACATCAGAATAGACGTGCATGGTCAATAGCAAAGTTCTTCAATAATGACAGTTCGTAGCGTCGCCCTTGGCGTCTCTGACTAAACGCGTCAGATGCCTTAGTTACTATGACACATAGGTGCAACTTGGCACTCCCCGCCAATTGCACATATCAGGCTGTAGTATAATAGCCGGAAGCACAGGCCTCGTTCTGACGTCGGCCGTGTACTTCTGTTAAATAGGTTATCATCAACCCTGCAGTAATACTTATTGTAGATAGAAGTTCCGCCAATCTGCGGCTCCCACAATATATCTTCGTCACTGGATTTCTGGACAATATAAGACTAACAGTCTTGGATGGCTACCTCGAGCACAAATATATAAGTTCTGAAATGGCGGATCAGTGAGCTGCTGTTCACCCTAGGTAATCCTTTACATGTTCTGCCACCGAAAAGCGTAATAATGCATAAAGGTCGGTATTACCTGGCAAATGAATCCTCAGAACATCACAAGGAATTCTGTCGTCATCCCGACGCACAGAGATTCACTGGGGAAAACTGCCATAGCAGTTACTTCGAAGATTCTCCCCGAAAAACAATGGACTCTTGGTCCCTTCAGAAAAACAGGACCTCCCGGCTTCCCGGAAGTATATCTCACTCCCGCTTAAAAAACCTTCCCATAGGCCTACGCCGAACTGTCAACCTCTGACCCTAAAGGTCAAACACAATGAATGAATAAACAAGGGAAGACAACCCCTAATCAACCTGACATCGCAGGTAAAGACACAATTATTCTTATGATACAAACATAAGCAAATAACTTGACAGATGACTCCGTCGAAAATGACAGCAACAGCCACTCCGAAGTCTATCCCGGGCACTGCCAGTGGTTCCGTAACGTTCATTGAGACGTACAATAGTGCTGTGGTGGCAATTCATCTTTCTGGCAATGGTCCGCGAGCTCATTCCGGTCTCCAACATACCAATGGCTCGTTGGTGGTCGTTTTCAGATAGTCGTGGCATTTCAAGCACATGTACTGGGTGTTTTATCTCAACGGCCTTTTTATACCGAGTATACTGCCACAACGCGTACACATTTTCAGGGTCATAGCTGTTGGGAATCGTGTTGCACGTGTAACTTTCATTGTTTTCATGTAGTCTGTACACAAACCCGTGGGTTGAATCATGCACTTTCCATTCCAACAGCCATTCGCTCTCTACCTCATTACAAACACGGGGAAAATCCATTCCCACACTTTTTTTTCCAGCTTCTCGGCATCAGTATATATAATAGTGGTGCGTTTTTAATGTGCTTCAGTATATATATATATATATATATATATATATATATATATATATATATATATATATATATATATATATATATATATATATATATATATATATATATATATATATATATATATATGTGTGTGTGTGTGTATGTGTGTGTGTGTGTGCATGTGCGTGTGTGTGTGACGGTATTGCCTCCCCTGCTTTGCAGTAGTGGTCCAACAGTGGCCAAAACTCAAGAGTATCTAATATGGGCTTCAAAAGTGTCTACCTTCGCACAAGATTACTCTTGGCAGAGATGTAGATAGAAGGGTAATGACACTTCTATCACTAAGGGAGTCTTCACAAGAGATTCAGATAAGCGAAAACATAGCTGATTTAGCTGAGCAAGTTATTTCTAGAATTTGCCGACCACTTTTGTGAAGAATTAAGCAATGATTAATTTTAGCTCGTTAAGACCCCACCTCTGATTTACTCAGTGGAATTCTATTATTCTGGTATAGCTCTATTTAGAGTGTGTGTAATAAATTGACTGAGACAAACATGCCGTACAAGGATTAAATCGAAGTTAAATTTGTAAAATTACAAATAACCAAATTTAATAATCACTTAAGTGTTAACATTCATAACCCTCCACTCCCAAAGGAGCATAGGCCTTCAACAAACACATGCCAAGTCCTCCTGTCACATGCCATCATCTAAAGTTCTTTCCACGTTTTCCTCATCATTTTCACCTGTTTCCAGCTCTCTTCTCCATGTGCTTCTTTGTCTACCTCTGCATCTCTTGTCCTGGGGGTTCCAGAACAAAGACTGCATTGTAATGCTATTAACAGGTGTCCTCTGTGGGTGTCCAATCCATCGCCATTGTATTCTTCTCATATCTTGTTCCGCTGGCACTTGTCTTTGTCTATATAGCTGCCAAGATATGTGTACGATTCTACATCTTGTATTGGTGTTTCTTCAAGTTCAACCCTGTTATCATTACCTACATTTATTCTTTTTTTTTTTTTTTTTTGTCTTTTCCCTGTGTATTTTCAGACCCAATTGCTGTGACCTCTCATCGAGTGTTTTCAATTTGTCCTGCATCTGATTACGGTTATGGGACAGAAGAGCCAAGTCATCAGCAAAATCCAGATCATCCAACTGCCTAGTCAGAGTCCACTCGATTCCATTTCTGTTGTGTGTTGTCGATGATCTCATAACCCAGTCTATTGCTAGTAAGAAAAGAAATGGAGGCAAAAGGCATCCCTGTTGCACTCCTGTTCTTATCCCAAACGGTTCTGTAAGCTGTCCTTCGAGAGGAACTCTGCATGTCATGTCACCATATGTTTTCTTTATTAAATTAATGATCTTATGGGGAACTCCATAATGCCTCATCAATTTCCAAAGTGATTCTCTGTCTGCGCTGTCAAATGCCTTTTCGTAGTCCACAAATCCGATGTATAGTGGTGAATTCCATTCCAGACTATGTTCAACTATTATTCTCAAAGTAGCTATCTGGTCTGTACATGATGTCAACATCTGTAAGTGTTAACAGTTTGAAAATAATTGAATAGTTTAGAAGAAAAGTTTTATCATTGATTGATAGTAGAGTCGATAGAAAAAAGTTCACTTTGGCAGCATATATTTTGCACGTAGCTGCCAATAGCAGTTCCTGCTTCCGCTGATGGGTTTTTTTACACTGCTCACGCTCGTCGTTGGTCAAGGTTGTCGGGTGTAGCTCGATACCCAGAAATGTCAAGGAGAGTCTACAAAGTTGGTCCCTCGTCTTAACGTTTAGGCCACTGTTCCCTTCTTGTTCCAGAGATAGTACTTTCTGCTGGTACCACCAATAACTGTGATAAAGAATAGAAACGAAACGCACTTCTGAGTATTGCGTTTCCCGACACATACTTATGTGTCCCCTTTCTTCTATTCTACTATCCCATTTTCTCAGAATTTACCCTCGATGACAATTAGATTTAATCCTTCGGGATAAAACTTTCTTTACATTTAAACTGGATAGCTTTAGCTTTACTTTACATTTAAATGAAAAGGTTAATAGTATAGACAGAATATGTTTACATTTACATTTCCCCTGATTGAAAAGTGTTCACAAAACAAATTGAATATGTTTTCATTGATTTCTACACAGATTTGAAAAGTTTGAAACTTCCAATAATTTTAAATTGCATATGTTAACATCGACATTTACACTGGTTAAAAACTGAAAGTATTATATTTAGAATGTACATCATTTCTTTCATCCTTCCTCCCTGCTCCATATGAAACCTGGGACTACTTTAGGCTTTTAGTTCTCTTTACGAAGCTAGCAATAAAGCAATCACCAGTCTTTGGCACTGGTGGTTCATGAAATCATCATTCTATGCGCTGAAGTCGCTAGCCTCAAATGACTTTGACATCCACTAGCGATTATCACTTATTAATATTCATATATATATATATATATATATATATATATATATATATATATATATATATATATATATATATATATATATATATATATATATATATATATATATATATATATATATATATGTGTGTGTGTGTGTGTGTTAGTTCACATGGCGCACATATTTTTTTTTGCTCAAATGAATAAAAGAGACTTGAATCGGCCTCTTACACGCGTCTGGGGTGTCGTTTCTTTAATAAGATAATTCCCTCTATTACTCCTGTGTTTTCAGTTTCCTCAGTCCCGGTTTCCTTATTAAAATGATAGAGATTTCCTGGTCGTCGATTCTCCAAGAAAAGGTCCGGCCTGATAAAAGGAATTCTGAATTCTAACTCTGGCAAGGTCTGGTGTCTTCGTGGCAAGCGAACTTCACAGTAAATTTTCGCAGTGAAATAACACTGAAACATGTCAGGTTATATGCCTGTCCTACCCCCGCATCTGTTTGTTATGCTACTAAGTAAAAAGCCAATCGTTTTCTCGTGGGGAAATTCAAAATACTTCCGACATGGGAAAATTTTGCGCGTGAGGTAGAGGTCATATCTTACATATATGGTATGAAAACATCCGATTGCCTGGCAGACGAACTTACAGACACATCTGTAAACTGTGTTTCAGATGTAACAAATTATTGCTTTATCAGAAAGTAATCTATTCGCATACGGGCAATCTCGTTATCTGTCCCGTACTTTGACCTTTTTCAGCGATTAGCAAATACGCTAGCCTTTTCGTGGGCTATTCTGTCGGGGCCAAAATTTGGTACAAAGGAATTTTACCAACCTGCCTGTCGTTAATATTATTTCTGCCGTTCCTTGCAAAGCTTAGCGAAGGGATGGGAAACAAACAGACGTAATAACGTATCCCTGAGAGGAGTGTAAGAAAGAAAATACATAATATCTGCTACACATAGCAGAGAAAGAAAGAAAGTGCGACAATTGGAAGCACACGATAAAAATCAGTCCAAAAATGTAACTAATACTGCCGTAGTGAAACAGAGATCTAGAGGGGTCACCCCCTTCTGTCATAGTGTGTGTATGCATATTTATTTATTTATTATTTTAAACTGAGTGTTCATTTATTTCGGTATCTAAAATTGAATAACAGTGCTCGATAGCTAAACGATAATGAGCGAACGGTATTCAACATTTTTGTACTAGAATCTTACAGTGCGCGTCTTTGTAGCAGTATCTTCTACATGATCTTATGTAACATTATTTTGATATACGTATCGGTAGCTGTATCATTGTATACGAATATTTAGCATTATCTAGGTTTATGTATCGGTATAGTATCAGTAGCAGTATTTTGGTAGATCTATAGCATTATAGTGGTACACATATCTCTAGCATTATCTTGGTATAACTAATAAGTATATATAGCATTATCAGGGTTTATGTTTCTGTAGCATTATCTTCGTAAACGTATTTGTAGCATTTTCTTAGTATACGTATCTGTAACAGGGTATTTATGTAGTTTATCTGAAGAGAAATTTAACTGTGCATGGCTACAGAAGAAAATATATATACCTGTCTGTAGCCGGCTACTGATGTTTGTACATATTTGTAGCTGAAAACTAGGAGTACGCAATCACGAAATTTATGAAAGAAACAAATTTATGAATTAGTTCGTCGTGTTCCAACTGCACAAAGAAACACACAAATCAATTTCTCATTCATCTTCTCGTACGGCTGGCTTTGAAAGGGCTTTTCATGAATGGCAAGTAGTATATTCTTGTATTCTCTAGTAACGTACGTTAGAGTACAGAGAAAGGGGGTAAAAATGTTACGGTATGTTTTCTTGCAAGAATCGTTTGCTTCAGTGGTTCTCGGGTTAGTCGTGTGTGGACCCCAGGTATAATTGATAGGTGATCTGCAAATTGTGCTAAAATAATCTAAATATGGCTGAGGTTAAATTGTATATGATATTTCATCACGTAACACAAACTGCAACAGGAACCATCGTTGTATATGAAATACGTTGGCACCGACGTCCATCAAGGGGACTTAACAGCAGTAGTTGCTGAATAATACATTAGTAACCAAATAAAATCCAAACAACCAAAGTAGAGACAAATGAACAGTATCTAATTATATGACTGGGTTTGATATTTGTAATTTAACTAGTCTAAATACTGTTGGCCTCCCCCTCCCCCCGTCCAGTTTACCGGGGTCTTTGCTGAGATCAAGAAAGAATAGTACCACTGCTCACTGTGGTGAAATTACAGTGATGCAACGTTAAAATTCCTCCAATTATAAAGATAATAGGTAAAATAACATGTAGGGATAAAATTATACGTAAGATACGATGATACATTCTCGCCTACGCCAGCGTTTTCTAGCGCCATTGAAACTAACTAGTTAGAACATGCAGACTAAACGGTTTACCCTTTTAGACGGGAGGGAAACGGAGATAAAAGAGAAAAATATGACGGTCGGAACACGTGTTTGAATCTAAATGCTATAAGACGCAATTTGTAGTTTTAAAGAAAAAATTACGCCACGAGTTGACACAATGTAAGGAATTGGTAAAAAACGACCTTAACTCTTGTTAGAAACAGTCGTATCTTGGACGTTTTACGGTACTTGGTTGTTTTGTTTGAATATAGCGGCAAACGCCGTGGACAAAGGTTCAAAAACAAATTTCAAAAAACTAACCTAGAGAAAAGTAGGTTTTTCTTTAATAATAAAGTTAGGAGAATAAAAACTAGCTAGTTTGATAGCCCATCTTAATCTGACAAATAATATACTTTTAATTACATAGACGGACAGATAACACGGAAGATATTGACGAAAGACTGTATTGTTCAATACAGACTAGCGAACAGTTTTTTGTGCATATTTTCACTTAAGTTACATTTTGACACGTCCTTGAGCCGAACGCATAAAATCAAACTGCAGTTGAACTAGGGGCAAAGTAGGAGGATAGTAGCTAAAAATAACTTAGCATAGAAATCGTATAAGTAAGTGGGGCAGATTTGTGTAGTTTTTTCTTGTAGTTAGTCCAAAAAACAAGTGTAATTTTGGGGAAAACCAAGTTGAGACAGACGGACCGACAGAAAAATACTACACACTAGACGGAGATTGGACAGAAATTGGACTTTTAGTTTGAATATTTGAAAAAGTAGAGGGGAAGTCCGCTGATTGGACAAAAGCATTTATATTATTGAAAGAGAGACGCACGCTTGTGCCATTTTTGAAAGACTGTCCTTAAACACAGTTCGTTAATGCTAAATGAGTGTTTTCCAGAAGATATATATATTATCAGTGGGACGCCATACTATAGCCAGCAGCTCAGCTGAGTTTTGCTAGTACAACGTAACTGTGTTTTCACATTTTGAATTGTGGTAAGGAGAAAAATTCATGAACCCTTTTATTTAACATTTAATATTTTGAGTGATTGATACTGCCATATCATGAAAAATGATTACGACAAGTGAGTGCTTATTCTAGGTCCCCAGCGACAGCCAGGGCCTAGAGACAAACACATAATAATAGAAAGCATATCAAAGACTATAGAAGACAGATCTATATTTGAGATCAGTGGGAACATAACACCCACCTTATTGGATGGAAGAGGAAACTATTGAACATATTTCGGATGCAATGCAGTCTTTGGAAACTGGTACTATTTGATACCACTGTCGTGAGAAATTCCAATCCACATATATAAATTAAAAGTAAATGTAAAGCCTAACAAATAAATTCTATAAAAGGAAGAAGAATGGTAAAGAACAGTGCTGTCACAATGACAGTACTCGAAATCCCCTTTGTTTTATGCTTCGTCTGCAAATTGTAACGTTTCCACGTTAAATATAAGCCACTGCATAAATACAAGCGTTTCCACAACACATTAAAACGGGTATTGCATTTCTAAGAAAAACATTGAGAGGCACACTGCGTAATGACCTAAATTAATCCTAACATTAATTATACTACGTTACCAAAACGAACGAACAGATGGACTCAGATAGAAAAAAGGGAGGGCTGAAGGCAGCAACACAAGCAACACTAAACACGCGTCTCGCTATATTAATGCCACCCCTAACACGCGTGTAAGGCCACATGCACTAACTTTATTTCAGACGGACAGTGATAAAAACACTACCCTTCCCAGAGTTAGGTTTTAAAACCTGAAAAACGCTTATTGGGGAAACCTGACATTCTACTGTTTTATGTCCGAAATCCTGACATTAGTCTGACAGTACAGCAGGACAGGTGGCGGTTCTAACATAAAAAAAATAAAAAAACAACTACACGACTATCCTAGAAAATACATATTTTGAACGCAGCCACTTAGCTCCATTAAACTTATATATTTGGATTCCTTAAGACTTGCTAACAAAGAATATGTTAAGTGTTACGCAAATAGTCCAGGAATTAATAAATTATAGGCAAAAGAAAATAGTGAGGGTGTCAGACAGCCCCAAAACATCAGAATCGCTCAGTGAAAGAATTTTAAACCACCATTGTACGGAAATAGGCCACAAGTTACATTTGAATTGATTGGATGGAATGATATGTAAGGCTAAACACGATTAGTCGGACTATAAATGCTATCTTTTGTTGTCAAGGGAGACGGAAGTAAGAGTACTTTTTTTTCAAACGATTGGGTAGAGATGGCCTGATTGGTTAGGTCGGTTAATATAGTTAATTGATAGCGTTAGTTCGAGACCACTAGTTCAAATAAGCTTGATAAAGCAACAGTGCGTTGAAGCCAGTTCGTATTTTTGCTAAATAAAAGCCTGGAACATAAGCAGATGGGAATTTGTGCCAGTATTTGTGCCAGAATTCATTGCTAGTCAACGTATCTGTGTTTATTTCCATGAATTGTGGTAGGCTGAAATATTTGATCTCTTTTTAATGAAAATTGAATGTACATTGATAATTTATGTCTGTATATATGTGCAGTTCAGTAGCGAACAAGAGGCAAGGCCTATAATATATATAGTGCTCCAACCTGAACAGAAGGTGTCGGAGAAAAGTAACACTACATGGAATTACCAGATAGTACACTGACACCTACCTTATGATATGGAAGGACTTATAGCTGAAAGTGCAGAGGCGTAGTAACCATTAAGGAGGTTAATACTGGAGTAAACTGCTTCAGAAGAAGATAGCAGTAAAAATAAAGCTCTGAACTCTGTGTTTGTGATGTATTGTGCTCAGTCTAGCCAGATAGTATAAATTAGTTCTGAAGTAGGAGGTACATCCTTCTTGTTTCAGGGACTGTGGTCCTAGTATTGAAGCCGCACCTGGTCTGAGCGTTTGCTGAATCCAGAGGCTGACAGCATACTCTTGGGTCCCTATAGTAACCAGTGAGGTGTCTTCAGAAACAGTGAATAGTCGAGCAGAGGAGTCCTTGCCTGCCGCCATCACGAAAGTTAAGCCCACTGTGGCCAAAAGAGCTCAACACTATGTACCCCTCGTAAATGACACTAACTTAATTAAAGAGGGGCAATTAATTGTTTTAATGTTCGGAACTGAGACCATCTCCAATACTAGTTCCAACATACACAAGCACATGCAGTCATGATGTCTAATAAGAATCTATCTTGACGAACAAAACCAGTATTACCTCCTATTACCACATCACAACTCACACACATAGAATACTAATATGGTATGTCAATGCAAAGACCACATTTATATCTGTGTACATAATATTTGAAATTACATGTTATTATATTGCCTGGTTCACTGTGTAGTTGAATCAGGATCACTATTGTAGAGAAAATCAATACATATGTACATATCTGAAATTTATCATTGAATCTTTTAAGATAGTCTTCTAGAGTGTTGACTGTTTGTGAGTGTCACAATATTGTCAAGTGTGGTGGAATAATTAAATTGTTTATCTGTTGTTGTTGTGGTGACTTACACTTCTTCATTTGCATAACCCTAGACATATAACGTTGCCAACACAATATTCCAGAATAATTCTGACTGAGATATAAATATGTGGCAGTAAGTAAGGTTATCTGTAAAACACTACACATATTAGATACAGATACCTTCACAGCTGATCTCAGTCAGTACACTAAGTCCCTATAAATATTTATATCATCCCACTTTACCACAACCACCTGGGTGAGATGTGCTGAGTTGGTCAGAGAGATCTGACCCAATCTTTGTAAGTTCTGTTTGCTTTGTTGTGTGTGTAAATCTGGTGCATTAAGCAGTGTGTGACACATGGCACAAATTTTGGTTTCAGAGTTTCTGGTCTGGCACTACGCTAGTGCCAGATGCTTTTGTAGAAGTACAAGAGTGGATGCCGAAGCAGCCTAACATTTTACTCCAGCTAATGTGAGGAGTGGGCCACTAGAATTCTGTACTGCATCGTCACAGGCCAGATAAGTGAAAACCTGGCCTGCTGTGGATTCATCAACCGTGCCCACAATAAATAAAGAAATAAAATCTTGTTGTATAAACACTATAACTCAGTCCATATTTCTAGGACAATGAACAGTATAAAACAGAGATTGGGCATGATGACACCACCCCAACTAAACATCCAGTGCTAGTTTTTCCAAAGACACTGTAGTCAATATTAATATTAACCAATGTAACAATATATTTATGTATAAAATTTTCATTTGATTGTTCAATATATATATGCACCTTTATTGATAAATACATATTATTTCAAACGTCCTGACCAGAAGAAACATTTGGTTCAGGACTAAATAAATTTTAAAAAATTGAAAATCTAAACTTCTAAAGACAGTGTTAGTTGATTTTATCATAGAGATTATTATTCTTAGTATTAGACTTAGTATTTACATGTGTGTGTCTGTATATTTAAGTACCTACACATCACAATTCAGTACCCTAGACATTTAACGTAGCTAACATCCATAATAGCAGAATAGGTCTGTTTGAGGTCATAAGTGGTAGCAGAAAGGCATTCTGTAACTCACATAAACTGTTATCATCAGGAGCCTTCACAGCTGACCTCATCCAGGACACTAGGTAACATAACAACCACACAATAACATCAAAAACCACTACACTCACTTAGGCATGTCGTAAGAGGCGACTAAATCAAGGTTGTGCATGGAGCTGATAACTTCGTAATGTAAAACAAGTCGCTATAATAACCACGATGGAACATCACAGGAATGTTTTGTGCAGGCTTCATGCAATGGAGCTTGCTGCTTTGGAGGCTATTTGCTCCGTGTGGAATTAAAAATGAAAATCAATATGCTGATGGAGATAATTGTTTTATGCAAGGGAAGTAGAATTGTCGAAACATTGTTATAGCAATCGGTAACCCTTACATTTTAAACCGACATAAAATAAACGAGTTAATGCAAGCTTTATGTATACCGTAAAATACGAACCGGAACCATATACGGGGCTTGTATTCTTATTTGTTCGAAAGGAAAAAAATAATAAGACAAGAAAAGAGAAGGAAAAATGTGGTGGGTCAGGTTACAGACAGTACTTCGTGTTAAACTAGCCTGCTGGCTTGCGATATCACACATCACCCTGTTGGGACACATGAAACTTGGTTGTATATCCTGAATAAACAATCCGGACATTGTCAATGAAAAAAAAAATTCGGAATGTGTATATTTATACCAGGTATTTCGTCTTGGTATGTTGAAATAAATATTCCTACAGTGTTTAATACCAAAACTCTTTCCAACCGTTAAAGTCACCTGATAATCCTAATTATAGTTAAATTCGCGGTTGGCGTAGAAGAGATCATAGTACAGGGATGTGTGTGGGTACGAGCAGGGTGTGTAAACTTAAAACATCTTTAAAAATCAGTTTTCACCCAAAACACCAAATTCAGGCTTTAGCCGAAATACTAACAATATTAACAGTCACTTAACACTACATAAATACTACATACTTAGTTACTTAGTCGTTCTTCTTCTACCGTGAGGTGTAGAGCTTTGGAAGAGAGAGCGTCATACTTTCCTATCAGCTGTCTTCCTCCTGGCCTGGTTCCATTCTACTCCTCGGTCCTTCAAAGATTGTCTAATGTTGTCCTCCCAGCGGACTCTGGGTCGTCCTGGAGGTCTGGATCCCTGACTCTTAGTTTTCCATGCTTGTCGTGGTAGCCGATCTTCTCACATTCTGCAGACATGGCCAAACCGTCTTAGTTGGGACTGTTCTTCTTGGGTCTGCAGGGTTTGGGTTTTTAGGCCTTGACGTATCGTCTGGTTGCGGACCATGTCGCTTGTTGTTACTTCAATGACCTTCCTCAAATACCTCATTTCTGAGGTTTGAATCTGGCTTTTGTGGGTTGTAGTCATTGCCCATGACGCGCATTCATACTTCAAGACTGGGATGTAAGTGGAGTGGTATACAGCCATCTTCGTCTTCTTGCCAACTTCTCTTTTGCTGAGAAATTCTCGATGTATGGCCTGAAAAAGTCTCCTAGCTGCTGCTCTTCGGGTAGCCAACTCTTCTTTGATGCCTTCCTTCCGGTCTATGACAGCTCCGAGGTATTTAAAGTGGTTGACCTGCTCCAGGACCTGTTCTCCCAGCTTAATCTGATGTCTTCTTTCCTCTCATGATATCACCATGGTTATTGTTTTAGAGCTGCTGATGACCATCCCTCTCTTCTCCAGCGCCGTAATGGAAATATGAAGAATTAAATTTATTAATGGAAAGTGTATTTAATGAGTAAATAACTGTGTTGTCGACTTGAGTCGATGGATTCGAAGTCCAGCTGAACTTAAGTCACTACAACAATTCGACTCGGGTGTTAGTTTATTATTTTTTTTTTTATCATTTTTTTTTTAATCGACTCAACTCAGCTCGGGACTTGCCAAATTTGGCTAACCAACTTTGCCGACTTCAGTTGTTAGGAACTCCTACAGAAAAAACGAAAATTATTTTCTTTAAATCGAGAAAATAAAAGCAGTCAGTAAATAAAATACTACAAAAGGAGATGATTGTTTTTCATTGTTATTTACAACGGTTAATATACTATTTTAATAGGTTGTAACTATAAATAGTTTTAGATTAAAAATGAAACTCTATTTGGGACTCGACTTCAAAGCTACTACTGGAGACTAGAGACGGGACTTGCGATCTTACTAAGAGACTTAAGCCTCGACTTGAGACTTGTTAGCAATGACTTGAAAACTCTAATATAGCGAAACTAAGAAGAGGGATATGTAGAAGATCAAGAAGTGTTTGTACGTCTCAAATTCATAACATTACTGCATCAACTTACTCTTCTCTCCCAACACCAGCTTTTGTCTTTTTATATTTCCTCCGATCATTAAAAATCTCCTATAAAAAATTAACATTGAAGCACACATCCTATTTATTCAGTGGTTATTAATGCTTATTCGCTGCTAATTTAAAAAGTATAAACCTGTAACTTTTTGATCATTGAATTTTTAAAGTATATTACCCCTGCATTTTTATCAAGAATGATGGGTCTAATTTTTCAAAATTCATAAAAAATCACTCGGACAATTTATGAAAATGAAACTAGTAGGAAGTCTTGAGAATGCTGTGATCTATGTGAATTCCAAATTTCAATGTCCTAACTTTGCAAATAAAGGGTGCATCTTGACACAAAAAAGTGTATATTTTAATAACAATTTGCAAATTAGGACCCAATATAATTATTGTCCAATGATTCCGCATTTACAGCTGGAACGTCTGCCATCAATGGTACCTATACCTTGTAGCGATATGCCATCTTGCGTACCCTGACAACTCCAGAGCTATGCCAGCAGGAGTTTTACTCCTGGTAGGTTCAACCAAGCTCGACAGGTCTGTGCGGGTAGGGGTCAGACAAAAGCTGGTACCCTGGTCCTCCAGGTTGGGGGTTTTAGCGCAGGGCCGACACCCCTGCCTATGTAAAGAATCTGAACAGTTACGGAAACAGCAACAAATGGAAAAACGTTGAAGCGGGATGTACATCTGGAGTCTCCGGCTCGTATGACTGTCAGTGGTGAAAGCCGAAAGGAAGCTATTGGCATGAAACCACATGCCCCGACCGCAAAACACGAAACTAGAATTGGATTCTGGAGCATTAGAACTATGAATGAGGCAGGAAAGCTGAAGCAGATCACAGCATAGATGAGGAACCACAGATTACATACCGTATCCTGGGAATAAGTGAGAGCAGATGGACCGGGACGAGGGGAATGAAAACAGCTACAGGAGAAACAGTAGTTTACTCCGGTAAAAAGGATGGTCAGCACAATGAAGGCGTAGCCATTATCCTGAAGAAAGGAATCGAAAGGTCATTACTGGAATGGAAACCCATCAACAACAGGCTGATAAGAACAAGACTGAGAGGGAGATTCACAGATACCACAATTATACAATGCTATGCACCAACAAATGACAGCGATGAAGAGGTCAAGGACAACTTCTATCAGCAGCTACAAATGGAAATCGAAACTGCACCTAGGTACGATATTATTATAGTAATGTGAGACTTCAATGCGAAAGTTGGTACACACAGTACTTATAATGAAAAAGTAATGGGGAAATGCGGCAGTAGAACGGTAAACGAGAATAAGAACAAACTAATAAGCTTCTGCAGTATTAACAAACTGGTCATTGGAAGAACACTTTTTCCACACAAAGAAGTGCACAAGTTAACATGGGAATCACCAAACGGACGAGACATAAACCAGATAGATCACATAATGATCAATAGCAGATGGAGACATGCACTACAAGACGTGAAAGTAAGAAGAGGTGCAGATGTGGGAAGTGATCATCACCTTGTAGTAGCAAAACTGAAGGTGAAACTCAGAGCTGCTGGACCAATTGCAATCAAACAGAAAAGAGATAACATCATGAAACTCAAGGATCCCCTCGCCATAAAAAGCTTATGTGGTTGATGTAAAGAGACGAATCAAATTGTCAGAATCCAGGACAGTACAACGACTGATGATGTTGACCAGAAATTAAACATCATTTCAACAATATACAATGAAAGCAGCGAATCATGCTTGGGATTCCAGGAGAAAGAGACAAGACTGGATAACACCGGAGACGTTAAACACCATAGTGATGAGAAAAGAAATGAAAAGGAAGAAAACAGAAGCAAAGTCTCCCAGGTTAAATGAAATATATAGCGAACAGTACAGTCAGCTGGACAAAGAAGTAAAACGTCAAACCCATGCCAACAAAAGGAAATTTCTGGATGACCTTGCAAGGCAGCACTGAGAAATGAACAAAGCACAGTTTATAAAATAACTAAAACTAACAGCGGAAAACGAGGTGCAAACAATATAACGTTTGTAAGAGACAAGCAAGGAAATATCATCACCACAGCACAAGGGCAGGAAACAAGATGGGCTGATCACTTCAGAGAAACACTGAATAAGGAACCACCAGAGACGCAGCTGAATGTTCCTGAGGCTGAAAGGGACCTAGACGTAAATGCAGACATTCCACGAAGAGAAGAAATCATCACAGCAATCAAAGGGTTAAAAAATGGAAAAGCTTCTGGTCATGACAATTTAAATGCTGAGTTAACTACTTTTTGCACGTCTGGAAAACAGAGACAACACCAACGGAGTGAAGTAAAGGAACAATTGTCAAATTGCCCAAGAATGGCGACTTTACAGACTGCAACAACTGGAGAGGAATTACTCTCCTCTCGGGTCCCAATAAAATACTAGACAGGATAATTTTCCAGAGAATTTCAAAAGCAGTAGACCATTAACTAAGGAAAGAACAAGCGGGATTCAGAAAGAACAGAAGATGTGCAGATCATAATTTCACCCTTAGGAACATTATAGAGCAGTGCTCAGAATGGCAGAGACAGCTTTACATTAACTTTGTTGATTTTGAAAAGGTTTTTTACAGCATACACAGGGACAGCCTATGGAAAATACTGAGGGCTTATGAAATTCCTAGCTGCATTGTTTCCATTATAAACAGACTCTATTCTAACTTTACATGCAGTGTTGAGTTGAGCAACCTAACTTTCGAGGTGAAAACAGGAGTACGACAGGGATGCCCCTTATCAACAACTTTATTTTTGACAGTCATAGACTGGGTCATGCGCCAGACAACAGAGGGCTGCCCAAGAGGAATTAGATGGATAACATTTTCTACACTGGACAACCTGGAATACGCAGATGACATTGCACTACTCGCACATTTACATCAACACATCCAAGAAAAAACACTGAATAAGTATAGCCAGCAGGTGGGTCTGAACATCAATTTGAAGAAGACAGAGGTCATGACACTCAATGTGGGCAATCCTGAACCAATAACAAAAAGGAACCAGAAGCTGGAACAGACAGGCACATTTCCGTACTTAAGATGCATAGTAACATCAGACGGCGGAACAAGCAAGGGCATCAACAACAGAATGAATAAAGCGAGAACAGCCTTTGCTAGTCTCAACAACATCTGGAAGTCTTCCCAGTACAGCACAAACACCAAATTAAGATTATATGAGAGCTGTGTACTTTCTGTGCTTCTCTATGGTGCGGAATGCTGGAGAGTAACAGAGAAGGAAATATCGAAATTGTCCTCTTTCCACACAGTGTGCCTAAGGAAAACTTACCGAATCTTTTGGCCGAATACCATCACCAACCAAGAACCACTTATTCGAAATGACCAAGAGGACATGCACGCCATTATAGCTGGCAGACGCTGCAGTTGGGTTGGCCACGTCCTCAGAAGATACCCTGATGCATTACAAGAACTGCTATGCTATGGACCCCCGAAGGAAAGCGAAAGAGAAGGCGACCAAAAACAACTTGGGGGAGAACTGTGGAGGCTGAGCTGCAAAGAATGAACCAGAGTTGGGGCACTGTACGAAGGATGGCTGCCGACCGAACAAAGTTGAAGCAATTTGTTGCTGCTCTACAAGACATCACCAGGCGTGATGGCCACTGACTATTTTGATAGTCTGCGGCTACGGACCAAAGTAAAAGAAGAAGACTGGAACGTGACGATACAAGGTTCCGATCCAGGTACCCGGAAAATGCCGCGCGAGGATAGCGCTTTAACTGATTAGCCAAACGGACATTTAGCAATGTTGTACGGGGGTCAATTGACGTCATCTTTTTTTCTGAGTTCAAAAGTGTTTTGTTCTTTTATTAATGTTTTGCACTGTTCGGTTTTTAATCGGGTAAGATAAAAACTTTGACAGGAAGTTTTCACAGTACGAAGGGCTTGAAGGTATCTGTGTATCTGTTGACGTGGAGCTGAAAGGCAGGGAACGAAGTAAGATACAGATCGTGCTAAAGGAGACATTATGCATGTTGAGAGAGAGAGGAAGGTCAGAATTTCAGACGGGCCTGCGTGCCCAATTCTTAACCCTTTGAACATAAAGTTCGTTCGTTCGTTCCCTTATCCATATCCAACGCACATTATATGGGTGCTCTTGAAACTAATCTGTCAGCTCTTTCATTGCCGCGCCCCCCTCCGTGACTAGGACAGTAGATCTACACCAGTTCCTGAAGATTCGAGGCTTCTATGGAGATTTTTCATTCATGCCGTAGCCCTCCATTTTGGACCTTCGATAAACCAATGACAAGTCTTCCTGTCGCGTGCAGTCAGCGCAATGTGGTTATTTATCTACCTCATCATTTTCATTTCAATCTCCAGTTCTCGTCTCAGCTTTTTTTTTTTCTACCTCTTCTTCTCATACCCTGGGAATTCCAGAAAAAGAACTACCTTGAACACATATTTAAAAAAAAAAAATTTTTAATGTTGACCAGCGTGAAATATCAAATATACAGCGAACGATGAAATAAAAGGTAATAAAAATATATATGTCTTACACAGTATTCAGACAGACGAATATATTTATCAGCATGTAGGCGCTTACATACACTCAAGTATTCGGCAAACATTGAGTGCACAGCCTATGCTTTGACGGGGGAAAGGTTGGCTTTTATCTAGACCTCAATGTATTTATGTCAATCTTGAAAGGAATTCTTGGTCACGTGTTGAACGTACATAGAAATTGTCGTGCTGTAAGACAGGTAGACTGACTGAAGTTGCGAATTTGTAGCATGGACGAGTGTGTGTATTAGCGTGTGTATGTGTGTGTGAATGTGTTTATAAGTGTACGTGCATACATAAAAAGGTAGTCCCTTACCAGATACTGCCGTAGGGGAGTGAAGTGTTAAAGACTATACTAGATCCAGCATCCCGTGGTGGGGTGACCATTTCCCTTCCTCGCTGCTTTTTCTTCCCGTAACTTAGGAGCAAAGTTAGGTACCCATTTACAGCTGGGGTAGACTGGGGCGTGACGCTACCGTGATTCGAACCCGGTACTTTTACCGCGTGAGGCCAGTGCTCTAGCCACTCCACTAATCGGACGATCACGTGTATACATATACCTGCATAAAACTTGTCATGCTGTAAGATAGACCGATTGACTGAGTTGCGAACTTGTAGCATGGATGCATTTATGTGTATGATCATGCGTGTGTGTGTGTGTGAATTTATATGTGTATGTGTATACGTATACTTGTATACGTTGCATATATGCATGAGACAAAGATAGAACATGACTACCTCCCCCTCCGGCATGTCGTACAAGGCTAATGTGAGATTGGTAATGAGGCTTGCAACGTCATCATGTTAAAGCGATTGCTTCAGAAAGAACGTGTGAATGCTTCATGCAGGCTTCCTGTAAGTAGACCAGCTGCAGTGGCGGTTCCATGCTCCATAAGGGGCCAAAAAGGAAAAAATAAAGATGATGATGATAACGATGCATCTGTGTGTGCGTGTGTGTGTGTGTGTGTGAGTGTGCGCGCGCGCGCGCTTGTATTTATGCAAACGTGTAGTTAAAGAGTCACTTCGATTACGGAAACAACAGCAAATGGATTGATTTGCCGTTGCCCTAAAGACGCCAATAGGCGTGATGGGAAACAATGGCAAAGAAAACCTATCTGCTGTTGCCCTAAGACGCCACTAGGCGTAATGGCCACTGACTGCTTTGACGGTCGGTGGCTAAGGACGGAAGAAGAAAGAAGAAGAAGTAGTTAAAGAAAAAAGGTTAACCAGGGATACAATTGAGTAACGAAACAATTAAATACTACAAAAACATAATACGGACTAGACTGACATTATGTCTGAGACTTTAAAAAAAGATAAAGATAGTCTCATAGCAGATACTGCTGCAGGGGAGTGAAGTGTTAGAGACTTCACCGTACTAGGTCCAGCATCGAGATGTGGGGTGACAAGTTCTCTTCCTTGTTGCCTTTCCATCCCTAACTCAAAGAACAGAGTCAGTTACCCATTTACGAGCTGGGTAGACTAGAGCGTGTCGGTACCATGATTCGAACTCTGCACGTTTGCCGGAGAGACCAGCGCTCTAACCACGCTGTTAATGGGACGCTCGTCTAAGACTTACCAGAGACCAGCGCTCTAACCACCCTGTTAATGGGACGCTCGTCTAAGACTTACCAGAGACCAGCGCTCTAACCACCCTGTTAATGGGACGCTCGTCTAAGACTTACCAGAGACCAGCGCTCTAACCACCCTGTTAATGGGACACTCGTCTAAGACTTACCAGAAACCAGCGCTCTAACCACCCTGTTAATGGGACGCTCGTCTAAGACTTATCAGAGACCAGCGCTCTAACCACCCTGTTAATGGGACGCTCGTCTAAGACTTACCAGAAACCAGCGCTCTAACCACCCTTTTAATGGGACGCTCGTCTGAGACTTACCAGAGACCAGCGCTCTAACCACCCTGTTAATGGGACGCTCGTCTAAGACTTACCAGAGACCAGCGCTCTAACCACCCTGTTAATGGGACGCTCGTCTGAGACTTACCAGAGACCAGCGCTCTAACCACCCTGTTAATCGGACGCTCGTCTAAGACTTACCAGAGACCAGCGCTCTAACCACCCTGTTAATGGGACGCTCGTCTGAGACTTACCAGAGACCAGCGCTCTAACCACCCTGTTAATCGGACGCTCGTCTAAGACTTAGACACCCCAAATTTAGCCGTGACAGGTTGTCATATGTCAACACGACATACTAAAGTTGCATTAATTAATTAATTATCATTAAAATATACAAGATATTTAAAAACGTACAGGTGGTTCTATGGGAGATACTTGTGGAACTGATGACAAAAACCAGACAAGTGCCAATGACATAAGACATGAGAAGACAAGGCAGTCCTTGTTCTGGAACCACCAGGGTAAGAGAATCAGAGGTAGACCAAGAAACACACGGAGAAGAGAACTGGAAACAGAAGTAAAAATGATTAGGAAAAAGTGGAAATAGCTTGAGCTGATGGCATGTGACAGGATTGATTGATTGATTGATTGATTGATTGATTGAAAATACTTCTGTAGTGCAGTGAAGTGTCAGATAAATCACTGCGCTGGGGTCAGTTTTATAAGGAGTGGTGACTTGTTCCCTTCCTCGCTGCGTTTGTTTTCCTTAACTCAAGAGCAAACTCGTGTACCCATTTATAGCTGGTGTCACGTAGGGTTTATATTCATTTAATTTCCTACATCTTCTTCCTATTCTTTCACATAAACTCTCTCTTTTAATATCTCTGTACTTTTTTTTTTCCTGTGTATTTTTCATCCATTCGTTTTGCGAATATTATTCTCATATAATTCGCAAACTTTACCTTTTTCCTTTCTCTTAAACTGAGAATCGCGCTAGGACGATATTACGTAGATGTCAGGGCTGCAGGGCGTCAGAAGGCGTGATAAGTCGGTTCGCTGAACACAGGACGTAGCAAATCGTCTACATTCTCAACGAGCGCGCGAGCTTCTTCTCGGCATAGTCCCGGTGAGGTGTGATACTTTACATCTGCACCGGTCAGTATCCAGACATTTGTCTCGAAAATCCCAAACTGACACGGCGCTCACTTGGGCCATGGTCAGCTGTAGTGTGAAAACTGCCCTGAAATGGAGTCAGGCTGTCTGGGATTTGAAACTGACACGCGTACATCGTGGTCAGTAGGTGACAGTTACGACACGCGTTAAGCGGACGTAAATGTTGGGAGTAGGGGAGATAATTTCGCTTGGCGAAATAAGTTTGGGCCCTTTGTCTGATTTTGAGATATTGGCCAAGTTTGAAACTTTAATTTCATTCTCGCTCATAGACTCCACAGTAGATAGGTCGCTCGAAAAACAGAATAGCTGTTAGCGAAGATCTCAGTTTGTTTCGGCAATTTGTCGAACTTCTAGACTTCCAGAAATATTTTCAGCATTTTTATTCTTAAGTTGTGCGACTACCTGTAATTCTGTGGTTGAGGTAATTAATATGATAGATATATAGATTTTGTGAGTGTTAAAGTGTTAAATCGCTTAATTCATTTTTAACCTATTTCTTTAGCGCAGAAGAGAAATAAAGTGGTAGGCTATTATATTTTCTAGGGAAGCATTCAGTGGAAAGCAGACTAAAAAATTTAATTTCTAGCTTATAACGGCAATTGTAGCTATTTATGAATTTAATTTAACTGCTAATACTCAGTCGAGTGTATTTTTCTAAACTAACGTATAAACTCTAGAATCGAGCCTCATGAATGATGACGGGATACGCACGTGTTCCTAATTTATGAGGAATGCTGATTTTTAAATATAACTTACGTCACGGGAAGTTTAAATGTTAAGCAAAAGCTCTCTGCTTGCAAGTTTAAATGTAAGTTATAACCAGTTCAGATTCTGTTTATTATATTATATGTGTTATTTTTCCTCCACACAGTGAAAGTTTTGGGGTGACCCTAACTTTACCAGCACCTAGTAGTAGTTTCCATACTTGTGAAGAAATAGACAGTCCTTATTTTGAACCACGTGGGTTTTCTCAAGTAACACTGTTCTGACGGTGCAAGTTAGACAGAAATACTAATATCCCTATAACGGGTTTTCAAAGACTGTAATGATAAATACTGGACCTTGGAGCCAGCACTTAATTTCTTCTAGAAACTCTATATAATTTGCTGCCTTGTGGCGTGAATATTAACAATCATTTCCCGACTAGATTATATCTTGTGGACAAATCTGTGGTGTGACTAAAGTGAATCCTATACTGAGGGAAGGCACCGACCTGACATTCATCATTTTTTAGAAACCTACGCTATTGACACTGTGCTCTGCCAACTCCCGCGCCTGGAATAATTGTTAGGTGACCTAATCAGACATTTGAACAAATTTGCATACCCAAGTAGTCGTTCCCGGAGACTCCAAGTTAAATACGTCTTTTGGAACTGGGGACTTCTTGGCAGAAGACTGCATTTTTTGAGTCTGTGTGAAAATCTAAAATCAATGTGTTCCAAGAGGCAGCAAGCAAAGTCGTGAGTACTAGTGTGAGAAGCCATGGCGGAATGAATGAGTGTACGCTGGTTTGAGTGATATTTTTCACTATTTTATCTTTGACACCCTGTTGCTGTCCTAATTTTTTTTTCAATCTGCATAATTTGTTGCTAAGGCTAGAGTTCTTGTGTTTTTGTCTTAGGTTAAATCAGATTTTTTTTCAAACTCTGTGCATATAATTACGAGATAAAACAAAGAAAAACTCTTAGACTCAAACCCTATGTATCTGTGACTCTGGCGCCATCATCTGTTCTCTTAACGGGGCCGGGCTAAACCTAGAGTTAACACTATAACGGGGCTATCATCCTTGCAACATTTTCTTTGATTTTTTATGACTATGTGTATATGTATTTTCCTTGATGTACTTTCTTTGATGTTGTGAGCCGATTTTTCCTGATAATAAAATCGCTCTTGAACTTAATAATCGTGTTTGGTCAGCTCGTTCTAGATAATATATATATCATTGTTATAGTTTTCCCACGTCTGTGTGTTTACCTGTCGTCACGTGTATGTGCGTGCCTGTGAGTGATAGAAATATACGTAATATGTATATTGGTGTAGTCTGTCTGACGCTGTAACAACTGTTGTAGAAGATAGGTGAGAGAGAGAAGAATTCTTTTCGCTTTCAGAGACAGCCACTATATCAAAATCTATCATCTCACGTGTGTGGAAATTCTATTACCTTTCACTAACTCTCACTGAGTCTATCACCTATTCAAACCTATTCAGAAGGGACCAAACCTAGTCTTAATTCTCCTATCGGAAATCTACGACAAATGGGGACTCGTTTCCGGTCTTTGAACTTAGAATAGGAAGACGAGTACGACAAACGTGGACTCGTCTATCTGGATTTTGAACTTAAGATTCTTATTCTGTAATAGAGTAAGAGTGTGATGTCTTGTGAGTTGTGTATCTTTTTAAAAAAATTAACCCCTAGACTAGCGATCTGTTTACGGGCGTGCTGACCACACAAACTAATAAGTTTTTTTTTCCACAGCATCTTTGAATAATATACATTTTGGTTACAGGTTGATTTTGTCGGGATATATGTTAACTGCTGATTGTAATACTAAATGCTGGTAAAGTGGTGAGTGTATAACATTCACTGGGTACTGAGGCAGAACGGCGTTTGAACTAAGTTAAGGAGTGTGTTTCGGACTTTTTGTCCAGATTAATTCCCTCCCTTACCCGATCTGACTTCAGGGGCGAACTTGTAGTGGATTTTTAAAAATTAAGGGATTATTTTTCTCTTTAATTTTTGCAATATTCTTTTGCTTTTCCACTGTAGCAACTTATATTTTCAGTTGTAATCTTAACTACCATTTATTTGGCGTAGTCGTGTTTTGCATTGAGTGCTTTATTGCCGATAATAGCAGCGATAGTTAGATTTTATTTTGGAGGAGGTATCCCAGGGTTAAGGATATCATCTTTTGAATAATTTGGTAATTTTTTTTTTCTCGTAAGTGGTAGGAACCAGGTTATTCTTTTTCCTATTTTCTATCTCCACGTGTCTCAGTCACTGACATAATATGGCCGAGAGGGCAAAGCTTAGACAACTTCTCAGGGACGAAGCGAGAGAGGAGGGACTGGAAGGAGAGGAAGCGAAAGCTTTTGTCAGAGACGAACTTGAGAGATATGATGCGGAGAGGAAAGCAGCTGAAGCTAAAGAGGAAAAAGAAGAAGCTAGGAGGAAAGAAGAAGCAGCCGAAGCTTTACAGCAGAAGAAAATGGACGAGGAAATGGAAATTCGCAGGATGCAGCACGAGAAGGAGAGGGAACAGAGACAGCACGAGTTGGCGCTTAAAACTCTTGAGTTCCAAAGTCGTGGTGCTGCCTCTACCTCCAGCAATGGAGAGTCTTCTCCTCATTCTTCCTTAACTGACCCTGCTAACACTCAATCTTTTCAACTAAATGCTATGTCTTTCACTCTTGAATCTTTTCCTTGTCCAAATGAGAAGATTGACACATGGTTAGAAAAATTTGAGAAAATTGCAACTCTGTACGGGTTAGAGAGGTCGCGTTGGAATATGAAACTTTCCCAGGCCCTAAAAGGTTCTGCTTATGATGTTTATTCTAAGCTGGAAAGTAGCCAACAAGACGACTACGATGTGTTGAAGAAAGCGTTACTGGAGCGCTTTGAAATGAACGCTCGCAAGTTTTTGCAACTGTTTCGCAACAGCCGGAAAGAGAATTCTGAAACTTTTCACCAGTTCTCATCTCGTCTTAAGGGATATCTAACAAAGTGCCTTGAGCTTTCGCAGCTCCCCTCTACCTATGAAGGTCTTGAGGAACTTGTTCTAACTGAACAAATAAAGAACACTTTGTCTGCTGATACCCGGAGATTTCTCGCTGAGCAGGGGGCAGAAAAACTTGAAGACATTTTGGAAAAGTCTGAGCGTTATCACAATGCGCTGGCTGAACTACCGGCCACAAAGCGGAAACCGACAGAGGAGCATTTTCGAAAACATAACCTAGAGCAATCTTCTCAGGCTTCTAACCAAAACAACCACAGAGAAACTGGACCTCAAAACCCCCCTCCTGAAAAATCCAAGTTCTACAAGAACAAGTACCCCAACCACCCCAAACAGTCTGATCAACCCAACCGCCCTACATGGCAGCGTAGCCAGAAAGGACAAGGTGGCAAAGGGAGAACCCCGGAGCACGGGACTAAGGATCAGAGCAAGCACACCGAGCCAAAGCGCATCGGATGCTTACAAACAACAGACTCGCAGGAAAGAATTATTGACAGTGATTCCCAACCTGTTGGGGATAGACCCTCAACGCGAGGTATTGTTACTTTGAACGGTTCTCAAACTTCTTGCTTATTTGACACGGGGCTTTCTTACGATTGCATTGTTTCCAGAAACCTGGTCAAACCCGGTCAAGAGACAGCAGAGACCGTCCAACTTTGTGGAGTTCGTAAGAGTGAGGCACCTACAGCGCTTCCCATCGCATTGGTGGAGATACACTCTGACTTTGTCAGAGGTGTGATCAAAGCGGCTGTTATGGATGATCCCATCTACCCAGTCATACTTGGCGGGAGATACGTGTGTATTGGGAAACCGGAAGAGCCGATTGTGGCAGCTGTAACTACAAGAGGGCAAACCAAGAAGGAACGGGAGCCTGCGCCAAATTTGTTACCTATGGAACTTAAAGAAGCGCAATACAAGGACCCGACATTGGCACCCTGCTTTAGGAAACTGCCCATGGCGAAGGAACCAACACAGCACGGGGACATTTTTTCTAAGGATGGCGTACTTTATCGAAGAACGGGCAAGCCTGACCAAGGTTACAACCAGCTCCTAGTACCGAAACAGTACAGAAGCCAAATCCTAGAAATGGGGCACTCTCTTCCCTTCAGCGGACATATGGGACAGAACGCCACAAACCAACGTATAACCACTCATTATTGGTGGCCAGGAGTAAACACTGATATTATCAGGTACGTCAAATCCTGTGCCCAGTGCCAACGGGTACCACCCAAGCAACGGACACCCCCAGTCCACATGGGTGAAATGCCAATAATGGGAACACCATTCGAACGGGTTGTGATCGACATTTTAGGGCCTTTCGACAGGACTAAAAGAAGGAACAGGTTCATCCTGACCTTAGTCGATACATGCACTTTATGGGCAGAAGCTATCCCGCTAACATGCGCAGATGCCAAGCATGTCGCAGAAGCCCTCGTGCAGATTTTCACTCGGTTGGGATTCCCTCAGCAAGTGTTGACGGATAATGGCTCTCCATACCGAAACCTGTTGATGGATGAGATCGTTAAGATCTTGAGGACCCAACACATCCACACTAAGCCATATACTCCGGCGGGAAATGGGCTCGTGGAACGTGCTAATGGAAACCTCACCATGATGCTAAGTAAGCTGGCACAAGTGAAACCTGAAGATTGGGATCTCTGTATTCCTGCAGCATTATTTGGCTACAGAGAATCTCCTCATACTTCCACAGGATTTCCGCCAGCTACACTCTTATTTGGCAGACCCATTAAGGGCCCGCTTGAAGCCTTACTTCAGTCTCTGACAGACGAGAAGGCGGATGAGACAGTCGTCTCAGCCAGTAAATATGTGTCGGTTTTAAAGGAAAGGTTGAAACTAGGGTGGGACCTAGCAACGACTAACTTTAAGCGAGCACGCACCAAGCACGCTAACCGATACAGGAAAGTCGCGGAAGAGAGAGAACTGGAAGCAGGAGAGAAAGTTTTGGTGTTGCTCCCTACCGAGAACAACCAACTGAAGATCGGATGGCAAGGGCCGTTTACCGTCCTGAAAAAGATTTCTAAGGCTAACTACCAGATCTCTATTGAAGGAAAGGAGAAGGTTTTCCATTTAAATCTCTTAAAGAGATACTTGGAAAAACCAGTGCCAACCTCCGACCATCTCCTGACGATCGCCAAAACTGACGAAGATGATGATAGTGGCAGGGATATTCCACCGCTATCACAGGAAATCTTTCAAAAATGTCAGAAGCGGCGACGCTCTTTCAAGCGCGCATGGGAGACATTCCGGGGGAAGGAAACTTTGAGGAGTGGACTTGAGTAGGAATTGGACAGAGATGGAGGGGGGAGATGGAGAGGGAAGAAGACAGACACCCCGAAGCTACGGTTATAGGAAATTAAACTCCATAACGTAGACATGGAGTGCTTCCATATCTTAAAGGGGGGAGGCTCTGTCACGTAGGGTTTATATTCATTTAATTTCCTACATCTTCTCCTATTCTTTCACATAAACTCTCTCTTTTAATATCTCTGTACTTTTTTTTTCCTGTGTATTTTTCATCCATTCGTTTTGCGAATATTATTCTCATATAATTCGCAAACTTTACCTTTTTCCTTTCTCTTAAACTGAGAATCGCGCTAGGACGATATTACGTAGATGTCAGGGCTGCAGGGCGTCAGAAGGCGTGATAAGTCGGTTCGCTGAACACAGGACGTAGCAAATCGTCTACATTCTCAACGAGCGCGCGAGCTTCTTCTCGGCATAGTCCCGGTGAGGTGTGATACTTTACATCTGCACCGGTCAGTATCCAGACATTTGTCTCGAAAATCCCAAACTGACACGGCGCTCACTTGGGCCATGGTCAGCTGTAGTGTGAAAACTGCCCTGAAATGGAGTCAGGCTGTCTGGGATTTGAAACTGACACGCGTACATCGTGGTCAGTAGGTGACAGTTACGACACGCGTTAAGCGGACGTAAATGTTGGGAGTAGGGGAGATAATTTCGCTTGGCGAAATAAGTTTGGGCCCTTTGTCTGATTTTAAGATATTGGCCAAGTTTGAAACTTTAATTTCATTCTCGCTCATAGACTCCACAGTAGATAGGTCGCTCGAAAAACAGAATAGCTGTTAGCGAAGATCGCAGTTTGTTTCGGCAATTTGTCGAACTTCTAGACTTCCAGAAATATTTTCAGCATTTTTATTCTTAAGTTGTGCGACTACCTGTAATTCTGTGGTTGAGGTAATTAATATGATAGATATATAGATTTTGTGAGTGTTAAAGTGTTAAATCGCTTAATTCATTTTTAACCTATTTCTTTAGCGCAGAAGAGAAATAAAGTGGTAGGCTATTATATTTTCTAGGGAAGCATTCAGTGGAAAGCAGACTAAAAATTTAATTTCTAGCTTATAACGGCAATTGTAGCTATTTATGAATTTAATTTAACTGCTAATACTCAGTCGAGTGTATTTTTCTAAACTAACGTATAAACTCTAGAATCGAGCCTCATGAATGATGACGGGATACGCACGTGTTCCTAATTTATGAGGAATGCTGATTTTTAAATATAACTTACGTCACGGGAAGTTTAAATGTTAAGCAAAAGCTCTCTGCTTGCAAGTTTAAATGTAAGTTATAACCAGTTCAGATTCTGTTTATTATATTATATGTGTTATTTTTCCTCCACACAGTGAAAGTTTTGGGGTGACCCTAACTTTACCAGCACCTAGTAGTAGTTTCCATACTTGTGAAGAAATAGACAGTCCTTATTTTGAACCACGTGGGTTTTCTCAAGTAACACTGTTCTGACGGTGCAAGTTAGACAGAAATACTAATATCCCTATAACGGGTTTTCAAAGACTGTAATGATAAATACTGGACCTTGGAGCCAGCACTTAATTTCTTCTAGAAACTCTATATAATTTGCTGCCTTGTGGCGTGAATATTAACAATCATTTCCCGACTAGATTATATCTTGTGGACAAATCTGTGGTGTGACTAAAGTGAATCCTATACTGAGGGAAGGCACCGACCTGACATTCATCATTTTTTAGAAACCTACGCTATTGACACTGTGCTCTGCTAACTCCCGCTGCGCCTGGAATAATTGTTAGGTGACCTAATCAGACATTTGAACAAATTTGCATACCCAAGTAGTCGTTCCCGGAGACTCCAAGTTAAATACGTCTTTTGGAACTGGGGACTTCTTGGCAGAAGACTGCATTTTTTGAGTCTGTGTGAAAATCTAAAATCAATGTGTTCCAAGAGGCAGCAAGCAAAGTCGTGAGTACTAGTGTGAGAAGCCATGGCGGAATGAATGAGTGTACGCTGGTTTGAGTGATATTTTTCACTATTTTATCTTTGACACCCTGTTGCTGTCCTAATTTTTTTTCAATCTGCATAATTTGTTGCTAAGGCTAGAGTTCTTGTGTTTTGTCTTAGGTTAAATCAGATTTTTTTTCAAACTCTGTGCATATAATTACGAGATAAAACAAAGAAAAACTCTTAGACTCAAACCCTATGTATCTGTGACTCTGGCGCCATCATCTGTTCTCTTAACGGGGCCGGGCTAAACCTAGAGTTAACACTATAACGGGGCTATCATCCTTGCAACATTTTCTTTGATTTTTTATGACTATGTGTATATGTATTTTCCTTGATGTACTTTCTTTGATGTTGTGAGCCGATTTTTCCTGATAATAAAATCGCTCTTGAACTTAATAATCGTGTTTGGTCAGCTCGTTCTAGATAATATATATATCATTGTTATAGTTTTCCCACGTCTGTGTGTTTACCTGTCGTCACGTGTATGTGCGTGCCTGTGAGTGATAGAAATATACGTAATATGTATATTGGTGTAGTCTGTCTGACGCTGTAACAACTGTTGTAGAAGATAGGTGAGAGAGAGAAGAATTCTTTTCGCTTTCAGAGACAGCCACTATATCAAAATCTATCATCTCACGTGTGTGGAAATTCTATTACCTTTCACTAACTCTCACTGAGTCTATCACCTATTCAGACCTATTCAGAAGGGACCAAACCTAGTCTTAATTCTCCTATCGGAAATCTACGACAGCTGGGTTAAATGGAGAAGGCGCTACCAGGTTTCGAACCCTGTAACTTTGCCTCGAGGAAAAAGCCCTCCAGCCGCCCTAGCACTCGAAGCACGTGCAACAAAGACAATATTTGATGCACCGAAGTAAATATAAAGGATAACATAAAATGAACAAAATAAATAAAAAAAAATTGATCGCCTTAAAGATTGGGTGATAACATAAATTACTGGGAAAATGAAGAAATATTTTAATTTTGGGCTGCTATTTTACAAAAAAGACAAAGATTAGATTGTGGAATTTTGAAGCGAATGTCTATAAATGTGCATTTATATTATGTAGATATGCACTTGTATACTTAAGCATGATTGTGTACTTACATAGGCACAAATATTTATGTGCATGTTTGTATGTTGTTTTCATATACTCATATTTGAGTATGTTTGTATGAGTGTGACAGATCAGATACGACATCAAATTGTAGAAGAGAGCTGAATTCACCACTTTACATTATTATTGTAGTCTGCAAAAAAGCTTTCTACAGTTTTGACAGAATCGCTGTGGAAACTGATGAAGCGCTATGAAGTCTTCCATAAGTTCAATGATCTAATATGGAAGGAAACACATGAAGACATGATATGCAGTTTTTTTTTTAAAATAAAGACCAGATTGGAAGATATACCCCCTGTCCCTATTCCCTTTCCTATTGGTTATATATTGTGTTATGAAAGCAACATCATCATTTTTGGTCGTTTATCTCCAAGTCCCTGTTGAGTCCAGTTTTTTTAAAATTAGTAAATGACTATATTTTATGAGGCATGAAGATAGACGACCAAGATAAGTTAAGGATTAAACTCGACGGGGAACAGAGACGGAAGACCAAGATTAGTTAAGGATTAGACTCGACGAGGAACAGAGACAGAAGATCAAGATTAGTTAAGGATTAGACTCAAAGGAGAACAGAGACAGAAGACCAAGATTACTTAAGGATTATACTCGATAGGGAACAGAGACAGAAGACCAAGATTAGTTAAGGATTAGACTCGACGGGGAACAGAGACAGAAGACCAAGATTAGTTAAGGATTAGACTCGACGGGTAACAGAGACAGAAGACCAAGATAAGTTAAGGATTAGACTCGACGGGGAACAGAGACAGAAGACCAAGATTAGTTAAGGATTAGACTCGACGGGGAACAGAGACAGAAGACCAAGATAAGTTAAGGATTAGACTCGACGGGGAACAGAGACAGAAGACCAAGATTAGTTAAGGATTAGACTCGACGGGGAACAGAGACAGAAGACCAAGATAAGTTAAGGATTAGACTCGACGGGTAACAGAGACAGAAGACCAAGATTAGTTAAGGATTAGACTCGACGGGGAACAGAGACAGAAGACCAAGATAAGTTAAGGATTAGACTCGACGGGGAACAGAGACAGAAGACCAAGATAAGTTAAGGATTAGACTCGACGGGGAACAGAGACAGAAGACCAAGACTCGTACATGACTAGGCTTCACTGAGTCACAGAGAAAAGAAGCAAACCGAGTGGTACAGGGAGCCTGATAATTTAGGCAGAATCCTAAAATGAAAGACAAAACCACGTAGAGAGAAAGAGAGAGAGACAGAGAGAGAGAGCGCTGCCCCGGTCCATTGCTTCTGCTGTGTGCACTCCCAAGCGTGACAAGGATTAAAGAAGAGATTGTGCAGCTTTCCTTCCATCCCCTATTGTGAAACTGTTCGGAAGATTAACAATGGGATTGTCTCTTATCCCACGGCTTGTAGACGAGACTCTGTACTCAGAGGAGAATTTTTGTTAGCACACTAATGATCAGCGGCGTGTCATTTGGAGTGAATGTGATGCCCTACCTCAGTGTTACCCAAATCTCAGTAACCTCGTACCCCTTATGAGAGTTTAGTCTTTCAGATGTACTACTATGAGAGTTTAGTCTTACAGGTGTACCCCATATGAGAGTTTAGTCTTACAGGTGTACCAATATGAAAGTTTAGTCTTACAGGTATACCCCTATCAGAGTTTAGTCTCACAGTGTACCCCTATGAGAGTTTAGTCTTACAGGTATACCCCTATGAGAGTTTAGTCTTACAGGTGTACCCCTTATGAGAGTTTAGTCTTACAGGTGTACCCCTTATGAGAGTTTAGTCTTACAGGTATACTCCTATGAGAGTGTAGTCTTACAGGTGTATCCTTATGAGAGGTTAGTCTATTAGGTGTACCCCTATGAGAGTTTAGTCTTACAAGTTTACCCCTTATAAGAGTTTAATCTTACAGGTGTACACCTGATGAGAGCTTAATCTTACAGTTGTACCCCTCTCTGGCAAAGATAATGAAGTGTACTTTTAACAGCACTATTTCATCTTTCATGGGACATACCAAATACGTGATATATATATATATGTATGTATGTATGTATGTATGTATGTATGTATGTATGTATGTATGTATGTATGTATGTATGTATGTATGTATGTATGTATGTATGTATGTATGTATGTATGTATGTATGTATGTATGTATGTATGTATGTATGTATGTATGTATGTATGTATGTATGTATGTATGTATGTAGTATGTATGTATGTATGTATGTATGTATGTATGATATGTATGTATGTATGTATGTATGTATGTATGTATGTATGTATGTATGTATGTATGTATGTATGTATGTATGTATGTATGTATGTATGTATGTATGTATGTATGTATGTATGTATGTATGTATGTATGTATGTATGTATGTATGTATGTATGTATATGTATGTATGTATGTATGTATGTATGTATGTATGTATGTATGTATGTATGTATGTATGTATGTAATGTATGTATGTGTATGTATGTATGTATGTATGTATGTATGTATGTATGTATGTATGTATGTAATGTATGTATGTATGTATGTATGTATGTATGTATGTATGTATGTATGTAATGTATGTATGTATGTATGTATGTATGTATGTATGTATGTATGTATGTATGTATGTATGTATGTATGTATGTATGTATGTATGTATGTATGTATGTATGTATGTATGTATGTATGTATGTATGTATGTATGTATGTATGTATGTATGTATGTATGTATGTATGTATGTATGTATGTATGTATGTATGTATGTATGTATGTATGTATGTATGTATGTATGTATGTATGTATGTATGTATGTATGTATGTATGTATGTATGTATGTATGTATGTATGTATGTATGTATGTATGTATGTATGTATGTATGTATGTATGTATGTATGTATGTATGTATGTATGTATGTATGTATGTATGTATGTATGTATGTATGTATGTATGTATGTATGTATGTATGTATGTATGTATGTATGTATGTATGTATGTATGTATGTATGTATGTATGTATGTATGTATGTATGTATGTATGTATGTATGTATGTATGTATGTATGTATGTATGTATGTATGTATGTATGTATGTATGTATGTATGTATGTATGTATGTATGTATGTATGTATGTATGTATGTATGTATGTATGTATGTATGTATGTATGTATGTATGTATGTATGTATGTATGTATGTATGTATGTATGTATGTATGTATGTATGTATGTATGTATGTATGTATGTATGTATGTATGTATGTATGTATGTATGTATGTATGTATGTATGTATGTATGTATGTATGTATGTATGTATGTATGTATGTATGTATGTATGTATGTATGTATGTATGTATGTATGTATGTATGTATGTATGTATGTATGTATGTATGTATGTATGTATGTATGTATGTATGTATGTATGTATGTATGTATGTATGTATGTATGTATGTATGTATGTATGTATGTATGTATGTATGTATGTATGTATGTATGTATGTATGTGTATGTATGTATGTATGTATGTATGTATGTATGTATGTATGTATGTATGTATGTGTATGTATGTATGTATGTATGTATGTATGTATGTATGTATGTATGTATGTATGTATGTATGTATGTATGTATGTATGTATGTATGTATGTATGTATGTATGTATGTATGTATGTATGTATGTTGTATGTATGTATGTATGTATGTATGTATGTATGTATGTATGTATGTATGTATGTATGTATGTATGTATGTATGTATGTATGTATGTATGTATGTATGTATGTATGTATGTATGTATGTATGTATGTATGTATGTATGTATGTATGTATGTATGTATGTATGTATGTATGTATGTATGTATGTATGTATGTATGTATGTATGTATGTATGTATGTATGTATGTATGTATGTATGTATGTATGTATGTATGTATGTATGTATGTATGTATGTATGTATGTATGTATGTATGTATGTATGTATGTATGTAGTATGTATGTATGTATGTATGTATGTATGTATGTATGTATGTATGTATGTATGTATGTATGTATGTATGTATGTATGTATGTATGTATGTATGTATGTATGTATGTATGTATGTATGTATGTATGTATGTATGTATGTATGTATATGTATGTATGTATGTATGTATGTATGTATGTATGTATGTATGTATGTATGTATGTATGTATGTATGTATGTATGTATGTATGTATGTATGTATGTATGTATGTATGTATGTATGTATGTATGTATGTATGTATGTATGTATGTATGTATGTATGTATGTATGTATGTATGTATGTATGTATGTATGTATGTATGTATGTATGTATGTATGGATGTATGTATGTATTTATGTATGTATGTATGTATGTATGTATGTATGTATGTATGTATGTATGTATGTATGTATGTATGTATGTATGCGGAAAATGTATTGGGTATGTATGTAAGGTGGATGTATGTAATATGTAGGTCATGTATGTATGTCATTGTATGTATCGAGGTTGTTATGTATGTATGTAGGTATGACATGTATGTATTGATATGTATACATGTACCAGTTTTCAAGCAAGCAGCCTTATATTATGAATTTAGATCAAATTTTACCAAATTAAGCTATGCCCCACTACCAACATCAGTAAAGATCTATTAATTAATGTATGTATGTGTTTCGGTCCTCTCATGTTTTATTTTTCTAACATACACTTATGTATGTATGTACAACTTATGTAAGAAATTGAAGATGAAATTGTACACCACGTTAGAACATGGCTAGCGCTAAATGCATCATCCACAAGGAGTTATTTCTTTTGTCCCAGGTCGAAGGGTGGCCTTGGCATACCAAACCCCTTCATATTATACCACTCTCGACATATTTCATTCCTTGTCAGTATGCTCAATTGTGATGATAGTCTTGTAAAAACTGCAGCGATAAATTCGTTAGATAGACATATGAAAAAACGTAAAATAGACCAAGTAGATGATGATAGGAATAACTTTGCAAGTTACGAGTTTTAAATGAAACAAACCATCTAGCTAAAAGATCGAAGGTGAATTGGCCAAAATCATTTTGGTAGAACTGAATGAAGAATGCGCGCGTGAAGGAGTGAGTGTGAAAGTGGATGACAGTGGCCATTACACTGTACATTTATATGTAGATGAAGATGTGAGTCTAACATACAAGTCAGCAAATGCTTTTTATTCTGGATTTAAATCACATAAACTTAACCTAATTCTAAGTGAACTAAAAAGTAAATCATCACAAGGGAGAATAGTGCGCGAAATGAAATGTGTAAACCATTCATTGTCATCTAGTTTTCTATCTAATGTTAAATTAAGTGATAAAATACTTTCATTTGCTGTGAGATCGAGGTTACAGTTGCTGGAATGCGAAAGTCTTTTACATCTATACTACCCACAGACATACACGAAAATGTGCAAAATATGTAACCACCCATACGAAACAGTGTCACATTTATTGAATGGATGTACCAAATTTCAAACATTATACCAACAAAGGCACAATAGAGCTGTAGACATTATTTATGAGAAACTGAAATCCTCATACAATAATAAGAGTGACATAACAATAAATAAAGAGATAATAGTTAAACCATCACTTTTCGGCAGCAGTAACACCTCATTTAAGACACATGCCGTAAAACCTGATTTAACGATAATCAATCGACAGAACAAAACAGCTTTTATAGTAGAGGCAGCAATACCATATGACGCCCATTTAGATAAATGTTACCAACATAAATTTGATAAGTACTATCCATTGACTGCAGAAATTAACGAACTAGGCTATCGTACGCATGTAATCGTACTGATAATTGGTAGTTTGGGTCATGTGCATGCAAAGTGTGTGAGTGGATTAATGTCGCTAGGGTTGCGGAAATTTGAAGCAAAGGTTTTATGTAAATATGTCAGTATTAGTGCAATTATAGGTTCTTACAGAATATGGAAACTTCGATGTAAAAAAAACACCCATTTTAGATTGCTGGGATGTTTTCCCCACCATCTAATCTCAATTGTGCTCTGTCTACTATACCAAACGACAATTGTATTTGATGCTATATTTAATATCTCACTCTACTAGTTGTCAAAGTTTTTTTATGGCAAACAAAAATTCTGATAAAACACCCATGTAAAAACAACCATATTGCTCTACTTGAATGGTATTCCACACACATTTTGTAAATTTCAATAATTCTCATTTTTGGCAGGTTATATCATATCATTATATGCCAATGTCTTTTAGAAAGCTTAAAAAATTTTTATGTATGTGTAACACAAAGGTTCGATGTAAAAACACCCACATATAACTACTTGAGACGTCTTCAACACTTTATGTAAATTCTAATGATTCTCCTATATGCCATGTTGTATCTATTATATCATGTCTGTACATATTAATGTATTTTATGGAGAATAAAGATTATGTATGTATGTATGTATGTATGTATGTATGTATGTATGTATGTATGTATGTATGTATGTATGTATGTATGTGTATGTATGTATGTGTATGTATGTATGTATGTGTGTATGTATGTATGTGTGTATGTATGTATGTATGTATGTATGTATGTATGTATGTATGTGTGTATGTATGTATGTATGTATGTATGTATGTATGTATGTATGTATGTATGTATGTATGTATGTATGTGTATGTATGTATGTATGTATGTATGTATGTATGTATGTATGTATGTATGTATGTATGTATGTGTATGTATGTATGTATGTATGTGTATGTATGTATGTATGTATGTATGTATGTATGTATGTATGTATGTATGTAGTGTATGTATGTATGTATGTATGTATGTATGTATGTATGTATGTATGTATGTATGTATGTATGTATGTATGTATGTATGTATGTATGTATGTATGTATGTATGTATGTATGTATGTATGTATGTATGTATGTATGTATGTATGTATGTATGTAGGTATGTATGTATGTATGTATGTATGTATGTATGTATGTATGTATGTATGTATGTATGTATGTATGTATGTATGTATGTATGTATGTATGTATGTATGTATGTATGTATGTATGTATGTATGTATGTATGTATGTATGTATGTATGTATGTATGTATGTATGTATGGTGTATGTATGTATGTATGTATGTATGTATGTATGTATGTATGTATGTATGTATGTATGTATGTATGTATGTATGTATGTATGTATGTATGTATGTATGTATGTATGTATGTATGTATGTATGTATGTATGTATGTATGTATGTATGTATGTATGTATGTATGTATGTATGTATGTATGTATGTATGTATGTATGTATGTATGTATGTATGTATGTATGTTCTTACAGAATATGGAAATTCGATGTAAAAAATGTATGTATGTATTTGAATTGCTGGGATGTATGTATGTATGTAGTATGTATGTATCAATTGTGTATGTCTGTATACTATATGTATATGTACTATTGTATTTGATGTATATTTAATATCTCACTTACTAGTATGTCAAAGTTTTTTTTTATGGCAAACAAAATTCTGATAAAACCTCCATGTAAAAACAACCATATTGCTCTATGTATGTATGTATGTATCACATTTTGTAAATTTCAATAATTCTCATTTTTGGCAGGGTATACCATATCATTATATGCCAATGTCTTTTAGAAAGCTTAAAATTTTTTATGTATGTGTAACACAAAGGTTCGATGTAAAAACACCCACATATAACTACTTGAGACGTCTTCAACACTTTATGTAAATTCTAATGATTCTCCTATATGCCATGTTGTATCTATTATATCATGTCTGTACATATTAATGTATTTTATGGAGAATAAAGATTCTGATATGTATGTATGTATGT
>JAMPIV010004964.1:102500-105000 GCA_024509875.1 Oreohelix idahoensis
CATACGACTATTGTATTTGATGCTATATTTAATATCTCACTCCACTAGCTGTCAAAGTTTTTTTATGGCAAACAAAATTCTGATAAAACCTCCATGTAAAAACAACCATATTGCTCTACTTGAATAGTATTCCTCACACATTTTGTAAATTTCAATAATTCTCATTTTTGGCAGGGTATACCATATCATTATATGCCAATGTCTTTTAGAAAGCTTAAAAATTTTTTATGTATGTGTAACACAAAGGTTCGATGTAAAAACACCCACATATAACTACTTGAGACGTCTTCAACACTTTATGTAAATTCTAATGATTCTCCTATATGCCATGTTGTATCTATTATATCATGTCTGTACATATTAATGTATTTTATGGAGAATAAAGATTCTGATATGTATGTATGTATGTATGTATGTATGTATGTATGTATGTATGTATGTATGTATGTATGTATGTATGTATGTATGTATGTATGTATGTATGTATGTATGTATGTATGTATGTATGTATGTATGTATGTATGTACGTACGTACGTACGTACGTATGTATGTATGTATGTATGTATGTATGTATGTATGTATGTGGGTGCCCATGGAGTGTTATTGTATTTGAGCAAGGCATCGATAAATGGCTCCGGTGGATTGAGCAAGGTTATCAAATACATCACGTGCCGAATCCCATTCAAGGGTATGTGGATGACGTAAGTCTCTTTGCCACCAACATACACGACCTACAATCAATGGCACAGAAGACAACAGCATTTATGGAGACCAGCGGGATGGAGGTTAAGCCACAAAAGTGTGCAGTGTTCAGCGGTCAGCGAAGCGGAAACAATTGGGTCAAAACTCGTAAGGCGGACATTAATATCCTTACTTACTTACTTACTTAGTCGTTCCCCTTCTACCGTGAGGTGTAGAGGTTTGGAAGAGAGAGCGCCAGACCATTCTATCAGCTGTCTTCTTCCTGGCCTGGTTCCATTCTAGTCCTCGGTCCTTCAAAGATTGTCTAATAATAATATCCAAGGTCATGAAATCCCCTCTTCTGATCGAGGGCGTTCCTACAGATACCTAGGACATGACATTACAATTGATAATACATCGGACCAGTTTCAAGCAAGCAGCCTTATATTAGAATTTAGGTCAAATTTAACCAAATTAAGCTGTGCCCCACTACCAACATCAGCAAAGATCTCATTAATTAACCCGATGTGTTTCGGTCCTCTCATGTTTTATTTTTCTAACATACACTTTACAGAAAAACAACTTAAAGAAATTGAAGATGAAATTGTACAACACGTTAGAACATGGTTAGTCCTAAATGAATCATCCACAAGGAGCTATTTCTTCTGTCCCAGGTCGAAGGGTGGACTTGGCATACCAAACCCCTTCATATTATACCACTCTCGACATATTTCATTCCTTATCAGTATGCTCAATTGTGATGATAATCTTGTAAAAAATGCAGCAATAAACTCGTTAGATAGACATATGAAAAAACGTAAAATAGACCAAGTAGGTGAAGATAGGAATAACTTTGCAAGCTACGAGTTAAACGAAACAAACCATCTAGCTAAAAGATCGAAGGTGAATTGACCAAGATCATTTTGGGTAGAACTGAATGAAGAATGCGCGCGTGAAGGAGTGAGTGTGAAAGTGGATGACAGTGGCCATTACAGTGTACAATTAGACGTAGATGAAGATGTAAGTCTAAACATACAAGTCAGCAAATGCTTTTTATTCTGGATTTAAATCACATAAACTTAACCTAATTCTAAGTGAACTAAAAAGTAAATCGTCACAAGGGAGAATAGTGCGCGAAGTGAAATGTGTAAACCACTCATTGTCATCTAGTTTTCTATCTAATGTTAAATTAAGTGATAAAATACTTTCATTTGCTGTGAGATCGAGGTTACAGTTGCTGGAATGCGAAAGTCTTTTACATCTATACTACCCACAGACATACACGAAAATGTGCAAAATATGTAACCACCCATACGAAACAGTGTCACATTTATTGAATGGATGTACCAAATTTCAAACATTATACCAACAAAGGCACAATATAGAGCTGTAGACATTATTTATGAGAAACTGAAATCTGCATACAATAATAAAAGTGACATAACAATAAACAAGGAGATAATAGTTAAACCATCACTTTTCGGCAGCAGCAACGCCTCATTTAAGACTCATGCCGTAAAACCTGATTTAACAATAATCAATCGACAGAACAAAACAGCTTTTATAGTGGAGGAAGCAATACCATATGATGCCCATTTAGATAAATGTTACCAACATAAATTTGATAAGTACTATCCATTGACTGCAGAAATTAACGAACTAGGCTACCGTACGCATGTAATCGTACTGATAATTGGTAGTTTGGGTCATGTGCATGCAAAGTGTGTGAGTGGATTAATGTCGCTAGGGTTGCGGAAATTTGAAGCAAAGGTTTTATGTAAATATGTCAGTATTAGTGCAATTATAGGTTCTTACAGA
>JAMPIV010004964.1:107500-182500 GCA_024509875.1 Oreohelix idahoensis
CTCACTCTAAGTTATATTCTTTTTTGACTAGCGTGACTGAAAGCTACATAAAGTGTCTAGGGTATTGTAAGAGTGTTGTTAAAGAATCTCAATACAAAACCTATACAAACATATACTAATTACTATGATAAACTCAACTAACTCCAGCTGTTAAGTTTGATATTTAAAATTTCTTTTGTTAAACTTTATTAGTCCTGAGCCTAAAGTTGTTTTGGTCAGGACTTCAGTTCAATTGGAATCAATTTAGATGGATAGATATATTTACACATATATATAAAGATATTTACATACAACAGACAATATGTCCATAGTACATTGTTACAAATTTTCAAGTTGATAATAATTAATCTAATTAACTACTGGTAAGGCTATGTAGGTTGGGGATTTACGTCATCCCAATGTTCTTTTATTTTCACTAGAATTATTTATGTTAGTCTTTTTGAGGAAAGTTTGTGTCTATACAGGAGATTTTTCTTTAGTCGTGATAAGTTGTCCCAGGCCAGATATTGCACTTATCTGGTTCCTGGAATCACAGCAGTTGTAGTTTGTTTGGCCAAACACTTCAGTCTCCTCTGGTCTTGTACGTCTCTAATACCAGCAGGTGCCAGAGACTCTTAGAAATAGTGCTGAATTTCTATATCATCGAGTACCAGCACCAGACAAGTGCCAGCAGGAACCCCTGTCGATGCAAGTTATGGTTCTGTCTTAACATCAAACTAATTCCTCCTAATTTACATGTAAACATACATTCAATAAAAAAAAAGAACATGGTCAGCTCTTTCTGACAACCCTGCTTCTCCACTTTAGTTTGATGGAACAAATGGTACCAGTTTTCTTTTTCTCTTCCCTAATGGATGCTACGCCTCTGTCATTCCGGTAGTAATCTTTTCCATGCAATAAGATAGGTGTGATGTTCCTGTATGACCATTATATATATAGTCCTGTAGTTTTAAACATTCTTACATAGTCCCTTATATGATCGATCAACATCTAGGCCATACCTAAACCTGCCATGGAACCATTTAATTACCATCTTTTACATGGCCTTTTCTTTTTTTCACACAACCCTTTTTAATTAAAAAGTCAATAAAATTCAATCTTACCACATATCAAGGAAATATAAACAAGTAACGATGAATTAGGCAATAGAATATGGCACACTTTTATCACTGCCTCTGTTCAGACTGCTTTCAGATGTTATTTATTAATAAAAAGCACAAGTCTGCTCATCTTCTTGCTCCTCTGAAGATTTTTGAAAAATGGCAGCGAGCAGCTGACTATTTCGATAAAGTAAAAGGCTTTGGCCAATGAGACCAAGCATCCCTTTTTTTGAATGAATTCTTAAAAAAATATCAAACCGCTATGCGTTACTACTACCAACTAGATTGGTATATTAGGTCAGCCAATAATATTACGGCTTCCTTCAAATTTCATCCAATCCCCTTCATCGTACTATCGTAACCTTTCTGTCACCTATTTTTTTCCAAAAAAAATATGCTATCCAATCTAAGCAGACATGACTTGACCTGACAGTATCTCCGATTCTCTATGTATTATTACCAATATTTGATTATCTAATGGACTATTTAGATAACTAACTACATATTCTTAGTCAGCAAGTCTTCAGGTACATGAATATATGATTTTTATGGGGCTAAGTGGCTTGTTTCAAAATTATATCTTTTTTCTATGTTAGTTGTTTATTTTGAAACTACCTCCTGTTCAATTCTTTTCCACTGTACTTTCAAACTAATTACGTCATAAATGCTGTCTGCATGACCCAATTCCCGAACATTTTCTAACGTTTACATCGTAATTTGAAAATCGCCTAAGGGCAAGGCCAGCAAGTTAGTTTTATTTTTTAGAAACAATGTGAGACGTGATTTGCGTTGGGTATCTATCCGTCCCTCTCCCTTCCACAATGTATTTTATGCAAATATTTCATTTGAACTTGGAAAGTGGTGCGTTTGTCTCAAGGTTTCCCAGAAGCATTTGGTACCCTTTTTGGTTCGGCTAAAGCGTTATTGTGATAAAATTAACCGTGATACAACGTTAAAATATCTCTAAAGATAAAATGTAGGGATAAAATAATGCGTAAGCTACTAGAAGACATGATCGCCCATGCCGCGGGTCACTACCCGCCATGAAATTAACTTGTTAGACGTGAAGGCAAAACGTTTACCCTTGGGACGGGATGAGAACGGAGATCAAAAAGAAAAATATGACTGAACACGTGCTTGAAACTAGCAAGGCTAAAAAGACGCAATTGGTGGGGAAAGGAAAAAATTCACGTCCCCAAGTTGACACAAGGTAAAGAAATCGACAAAAGGGACCTTAGTTATTATACGCAACAGTCATTTTTTGGACGCTTTTACGATACTTAGCCCTTTTATTTGAATTCAGCGGCAAACGCATTACAGAAGATGCTCGAACATATTTCAAAAAAAAAAAAAACTAACCTTGAAAAGTAACTTTTTCTTAATAATAATGTTAGGAATATAAAACCTAACTGGCCGGATGGCCCATCTTGAGCAGTGAAATACTATGCTTTCTTTTATACAGACGGATAGATAATAATGAAGATATTGACAAAAGACTGTGTTGTTCATATCAGCGAGCGACTGCATTGAAACAAAAACATGTCACTAATTTTCAAAAAATTGCGACCTTGAGACTCAAGTGCTAAAATCTAGTTAGAATGAAAGAGAGGGGGAATTAGTGGAAGTTGTGGCTAAAAATAACTTTAAAGGCAAAATTGTGTAGGGGACGGCAGAGTTGGTTCAAAAAACAAGTGTGTTTTTTTTGTGAAACGCAAGTAGAGACAGACGGACCAACAGACAATAATACATACTTGACTGAGGTATGACTGAAATGACTTTTGGTAGGAGGTTTAAAATTTGAAAAGGGGGAAAGGCGGTGATTGGCCACAGATAATCATATTATCGGCGCTCAGACGCGCATTTTTACCATTCATCATATATTGTCCAGTAGTAGACACAGTAATTCTTCAGTGGTGTATTTCCCAGCAGCTAATTGCAATATTTAGAGGGACGCCATACTAGAGCCAGCAGCTCAGCTGAGTTTTGCTAGCATATAACTGTGTTCTCTATTCATAATTCTGGTAAGACTGAAAGTATTTCTTTGTATATTTTAATATTGTTTAATGTTTCGAGTGATTTGATACTGCCATATCAAAATCTATCCCTTACAACAAGTAAGGATTCGCTCTAGACCCCCCGCCCTAGTTCAGGGTCTAGAGACAAACAAAATACATAAACTCCAGCAAGGATTATGAAGGGCGGATCAAGTGTTGAGATCAGTGAAACATATCACCTATCCTATTCAATGGCAGGAAGCTAATGAACATATTTCAGAATATGTAGTCTGGGGGAACTTATACTATGTGAAACCAACTTGGTAAGATGTGCTGTATGGTCAGAGAGATCTGACCCCGTCTATGTGGTGTTGTTGTATAGTGTTGAGTGTAGAAGTGGCTCAGGAGGTAGAGTTCTGAAACATGACCCAATACTTCTATTTCAGAAATGTGAGTTTTTTATTTGGCACCAAAGTGGTGTCAAATGCTGTGTTGAATAATACAAGAGTGGACCCGTGCAGCCTGGTAATTTGTCAGAGCAGCCTTATATTGCCCCCAAGCACGGAGAGGTGGGGCCACCAGATTCCAGCACCAGAACTACTCATTCAAGATACGTGAGCGTCTGGCCTGCTGGACATTCACCAACTTATTTTATAAATAACACATCAACTATATTCCCATCAACTAGAACATACCATGTTGGGAAATAAAACTTGTATTCCTCCCATCAGTAATGGACAATGTTTGGTAGACATAGACTGGGAGTGATGAAGCCACCCCAACAGCACATCCATTAATCGTTCTCCCAGATAAATTACAAATATAAACAGTAGTAATATTAACTAGTCTTGTAAAATACATAGGTACACACCTTTCATTTATTATGCCATATATTCATGCATTTTATTCATAATTTCAAAACCTTTCACATGTTCTGACCAAAATAAAACCTTTGTTCAGAACAAATAAACTTAAAGAAAATTTAATATCAAAATTTTAAACAGCTTGAGTTAGTTCATTGTGTTATAAATTTTATTAATATTATTAGACTTATTAAATATCTGTGTGTGGGTTTGTATATACTAATACAACACCTTACATTCAGTACCCTAGATTTTTAACGTAGCCACATTCATTAGTAAAAAAGATATGTGTGAGGTCGTAAGTGGTAGCAAGAAGGGCCTTCTGTAAATTCACAGCTACATTTATCTCAGGAGCCTTCACAGCTGACCTCATGCATCACACTAGGTAATATCACAACCATACAGTACCATCAAAACCACTACATACATTGGGGTCTTGTCCAGGGATAATTAGCTTAACAGTAATATTAGGATCTCCTGGGGGGAGATTAAAATTAGGGGAACAAATTGTAAAAATTAAAAGTGTCCCTTAAAATTAAAAGTTGGTGAATCTTCACAGCCAGTGGTAATTAATTAGTTAACTGGCTAATTAGAATTACTTTAGATTATAGTAATTAGAATTACTTTAGTGGTTAGAGATTTATCTTGCTCATTGCTATATTGTCTAAAAAGTATGGCGGAGCTAGCCAAGTTCAGATCAGCTGCTGTGCTAACGGCGAAGGATATGGGAATGGATGGTCAGGTTTTAATTCAATATGTAACGGCTGAATGTGATAAGTATATTGAACGGGAAGAAAGAAGATTAGAAAAAGAGGCTGAAAGAAAATTAGAGTCTGAAAGATTAGCTGAAGAGAAGAGGCTACAAATTGAGGCTGAGACTAAGAGGCTGCAGATTGAGGCTGACAAGGAGGCTAAAGCATTAGAGGCAGAAGAAAAACGACAGCAAAGGGAAGCAGAAGAAAAAAGATTGACTGCCGAAAGGGAGGCAGCAGATAAAAAGGCCGAAAGGGAGGCAGAAGATAGAAGGTTGCAAAGGGAGCACGAATTACGACTAAGGGAGCTGGAGCTACAAGGCCAGGCTCCTGAAAATGGTGCCAGCCCTTTTGCCTCAGATGCTACGCCCAGTCTGGGAGCCTCAAACTCAGCTATGGGGTTTCATTTAGACCATTTTGTTGAAAAAGACGATGACATAGAGGGGTACCTAGGACGTTATGAGTTATTAGCTACTACATATGGGTTAGAGAGAGAGAGGTGGAGTTTAAAGTTATCACAGGGACTGAGAGGTACTTCTTATGAAGTCTTCGCAAAAATGAACAGAGAAGACCAAGACAATTATGACATGTTAAAGCAGGCTTTGTTATTAAGGTACGAAAAAAATGGTGAATTTTATCGTAAGAAATTTAGAAATGCCAAACTGTTGTCTGGGGAGACATACCACCAATTCTCTGCCAGACTGGAAACCTATTTGGAGAAATGGACTGCTCTGGGGAAGACCCAAGATCTTAAGGAGATGATCATGATTGAGCAATTGAGAGAGTCCATGGCTCCAGACATGAGAAAATTTCTCATGGAACAAGGTGCAGAGAAGTTGGGGGAGGTTTTAAATGTCGCTGAGACGTATCAGGCAGCCCAGGCAGAGGTAAGTGGCTCTAAAAAGAAGCACATAGACAATTTTAAAGCTCCACAGCAATTTAATAAATTTGAAAATAGAGAACAAGGTAATAAGGGCAGGACAAACTTTGAACGGCCAAGAAATGACTATCGAGACAGAAACTCACAGTTCAATGACCAAAAATCCAATGAAAGGAAATCGTTTAACCAAGGAAAAAGATGGTGTAAATGGTGCAAGAAAGATAACCATAACACCGAATTTTGTAGAAGGAAACCTTCAAACATTGCTGCAATGAAGTCGGGGACTCAAAGATTAAAGGTTAATCCTAATGGACAGCAGGAACCTTATCACCCCCCAGTTTGTGAGGATGTTATTTGTAATGGGGTCACCATAAGGTGCCTTTATGATACAGGTTTGGATTATGATTCAGTTGTGAAGTCTAGCCTAGTTGACCCAAGTCAGTATACCACAGAAACAGTGGAAATACAAGGGGCAACTAAGGACATACCACTCATGACACTTCCCATCGCAAGGATAACGGTGAAAACTCGCTATGTGGAAGGAGAAATCAGAGCAGCAGTGATAGATGAACCAATCTACCCTCTGATATTGGGGTGTAGATACGTCTTCTTGGGGAATCCCGAGAGACCTGTGATCATGGCGACAGTGCAGACCAGGTCACAGAAGAAGAAGAAGGAAGAAGGTGAACCTATAAATGCTCATCCAGAGGAGATGAGGAAGGCGCAGGCTGAGGATAGGACACTCAAGCCATGTTTTAAAAAATTGCCCAAATGCCACACACCTCCAAGCAAGGGGGAATATTTTATGAAGGACAGATTGCTATATAGGAAGACAGGAACTAGATCCACTGGTCACGGACAGTTGGTTCTTCCCAAGGTATATAGGGCAAATTTAATAAGGAGCTTACATGTTGGAAAAGATGGGGACCATGAAAAAGTCGGTACCATCTGCCAAAAAGTTGCTCGCAAATACTATTGGCCCGACGTAAATGTCGATATTGAAAACTTTGTAGAAGCATGTGGCGTATTTCATGAGGGAACACCCACAAAGGGAAAATATGTGCAGGACCTAGAAACGCCACGGGGCACTCTTAGGCCTGGAAAGAAAAATTATTATACGCAGGTAGACAAAGTGCAATGGGAGCCCCCTTTTCACACCCAGTCTTCACTTGAATGAATTAACATGGCCACTATGCGACGAGTACAAAGAAGAAATTTAACCCAGAATAAGCTGACAATCCCTCGGTCAGGATTATATAAACTGGATGAAACTAAAAGAGAGCGAAGATCTCTCATAAGCAATCTAAAGTGGGGAGACAAACCCAAGAAAAAAATTGGTAGTGGTCGATTTCTGAGTGATGATTCTAGGAAGAAAAGTCCTCACTATAGTGCTTCTAATGGACGGGACCCGACGGGTTCCATGAAAAATACGTATGATAAATTAAAGGTCCAGATGTAGCGCTATTAAGGACCTGGACAGATGAGAAGGCGGAAGAGACTGTTACCTCATCTTATCAATACGTGAACGAACTGACCACTCGTTTGAAAGCTGGATGGAAACTGGCAAATGATAATTTGAAACAAGCCAGGAAGAAACATGCAGCATATTTTAATAGGAAGGCAAAGGACAGAGAACTAGCTGTGGGAGAGAAGGTGCTTCTTCTACTACCCGGCAGCCAGAATAAATTACAAATTGGATGGCAAGGTCCATATACGGTTCTAGAGAAGGTGTCTAGAACAAACTATAAAATTGACAAAAAGGGGAAGGAGAAAGTTTATCATGTAAACCTGTTAAAGAAGTATCTGGACAGACCACTCCAGGAAAGCACCCCCTTACTGACCTTGGCTATCGCAACTCAAATGCAAAAGGAACCACTCACCTCACATGAATACCCATTACATCCTTGTGAAACGGCAGTACAGGTAAAAGTCAGTAAGCACCTGACTAAAAACCAGAGGGAGAGAGTTCAACAGGTTCTGGAGGAACATACAGATGTATTAACAGATAAACCAGGCCATACAAATTTGCTACAGTATGACATGAAACTGGTAGACTCAAACCCAATCTGTATGAGAGCCTATTCTATTCCGTTCGCGAAGGAGAAGGCATTGAAGGAAGAAATAGATTATTTGTTGAAGGAGGGGATTATTTCACACAGTGAATCATCTTTTAGTTCCAGTGTAGTTTTGTTGAGAAAACCGTCTGGGGAACACAGACTGTGCATAGATTACAGGAAACTGAATGCTGTCACAGAAGGACAAGTGGATCCATTACCAGACACAAAACAATTATTTGCCAGATTAAACAAGGCAAAATACTTTTCAAAGGTGGATCTTAGTAAAGGCTATTACCAGATTCCAGTGAAGCCTGAAGTGAGACCTTATTTAGCATTTAGCACATCGGAAGGACATTATGAATTCAACATGCTACCATTCGGACTGAAAAATGCTCCGAGTGTATTTTCAAGGATGATGCGCAAATTGTTGGATCCCCTGAATAACCCATGTATCACGAATTTCATGGATGATATTCTCGTCACCACAGAGACATTTGAAGAACACATTGACGCTCTAAAAATGTTATTTAATAGGCATAGGGAGGCGAACTTAACTGCTAGGCCAACAAAATGTTGTATTGGATGCAAAGAGTTGGAATTCTTGGGACACACTGTATATCAGGGTAACATGACCCCTGATCCCAAGAACGTGGAAAAACTGCAGAGAGCACCTAGACCACAAACAAAAAAGGACGTGCGATCATTCGTGTCGTTATGCGGATTTTATCAAAAATACATCAAAAATTTTAACTCTATTTGTGCTCCTCTGACTGATCTGACTCGCAAGGGACTTCCAGATAAAATTATTTGGACTGCGCAAAGTGAATTAGCGTTCCAAGAGTTAAAGGAAAAACTTACTAGCAAGCCTATTCTTAAACTGCCTGATTTGACACAGGACTTTGTCGTAAGAACAGATGCAAGTAATGTAGGACTCGGGGCGGCTTTGTTGCAAAGATCATCTTCACCTGATGGGGAACTGAACCCAGTCGCTTATGCAAGCCGCAAATTGAATAAGGCGGAACAAGGATATTCCACAAGCGAAAAAGAATGTTTAGCGTTAATCTGGGCAATAAAGAAGTTTCAAATCTATCTGTATGGTAGGACCTTTGTGGTCCAGACGGATCATCAGCCCCTCGTATTCTTATCTCAGGCTAAGCATGAAAACGCAAGATTGCTGAGGTGGTCTTTATTGCTTCAACCTTATCAGTTTAGTATCCAATATATCCCAGGCAAATTGAATGTCGGTGCAGATTTCCTCAGTCGGCACCCCTGTGATCAAAATTAGAGTAGTGGCAGGCGTGAGGAGTAATTTTATCTATGTGTATCACTGGTTTTGGAACTTGCCGTAGGCATGTTTTCAAGTGGGGAGATGTGTGATAAAATTAACCGTGATACAACGTTAAAATATCTCCAAGGATAAAATGTAGGGATAAAAATAATGCGTAAGCTACTAGAAGACATGATCGCCCAGGCCGCGGGTCACTACCCGCCATGAAATTAACTTGTTAGACGTGAAGGCAAAACGTTTACCCTTGGAACGGGATGAGAACGGAGATCAAAAAGAAAAATATGACTGAACACGTGCTTGAAACTAGCAAGGAAAAAAAGACGCAATTGGTGTGGAAAGGAAAAAAATTCACGTTCCCAAGTTGACACAAGGTAAAGAAATCGACAAAAGGGACCTTAGCTATTATACGCAACAGTCATTTCTTGGACGCTTTTGCGATACTTAGTCCTTTTATTTGAATTCAGCGGCAAACGCATTATAGAAGATGCTCGAAAATATTTCAAAAAAAAACAACTAACCTTGAAAAGTAACTTTTTCTTAATAATAATGTTAGGAATATAAAACCTGGCTGGCCGGATGGCCCATCTTGAGCAGTGAAATAATATGCTTTCATTTATACAGACGGATAGATAATAATGAAGATATTGACAAAAGACTGTGTTGTTCATATCAGCGAGCCACTGCATTGAAACAAAAACATGTCACTAATTTTCAAAAAAATTGCGACCTTGAGACTCAAGTGCTACAATCTAGTTAGAATGAAAGAGAGGGGGAATTAGTGGAAGTTGTGGCTAAAAATAACTTTAAAGGCAAAATTGTGTAGGGGACGGCAGAGTTGGTTCAAAAAAACAAGTGTGTTTTTTGTGAAAACGCAAGTAGAGACAGACGGACCAACAGACAAAAATACATACTTGACTGAGGTATGACTGAATTGACTTTTGGGTAGGAGGTTTAAATTTGAAAAGGGGGAAAGGCGGTGATTGGCCACAGATAATCATATTATCGGCGCTCAGACGCGCATTTTTGCCATTCATCATATATTGTCCAGTAGTAGACACAGTAATTCTTCAGTGGTGTATTTCCCAGCAGCTAATTGCAATATTTAGAGGGACGCCATACTAGAGCCAGCAGCTCAGCTGAGTTTTGCTAGCATATAACTGTGTTCTCTATTCATAATTCTGGTAAGACTGAAAGTATTTCTTTGTATATTTTAATATTGTTTAATGTTTCGAGTGATTTGATACTGCCATATCAAAATCTATCCCTTACAACAAGTAAGGATTCGCTCTAGAACCCCTGCCCTAGTTCAGGGTCTAGAGACAAACAAAATACATAAACTCCAGCAAGGATTATGAAGGGCGGATCAAGTATTGAGATCAGTGAAACATATCACCTATCCTATTCAATGGCAGGAAGCTAATGAACATATTTCAGAATATGTAGTCTGGGGGAACTTATCCTATGTGAAACCAACTTGGTAAGATGTGCTGTATGGTCAGAGAGATCTGACCCCGTCTATGTGGTGTTGTTGTATAGTGTTGAGTGTAGAAGTGGCTCAGGAGGTAGAGTTCTGAAACATGACCCAATACTTTTATTTCAGAACTGTGAGTTTTTTATTTGGCACCAAAGTGGTGTCAAATGCTGTGTTGAATAATACAAGAGTGGACCCGTGCAGCCTGGTAATTTGTCAGAGCAGCCTTATATTGCCCCCAAGCACGGAGAGGTGGGGCCACCAGATTCCAGCACCAGAACTACTCATTCAAGATACGTGAGCGTCTGGCCTGCTGGACATTCACCAACTTATTTTATAAATAACACATCAACTATATTCCCATCAACTAGAACATACCATGTTGAGAAAAAAAACTTGTATTCCTCCCATCAGTAATGGACAATGTTTGGTAGACATAGACTGGGAGTGATGAAGCCACCCCAACAGCACATCCATTAATCGTTCTCCCAGATAAATTACAAATATAAACAGTAGTAATATTAACTAGTCTTGTAAAATACATAGGTACACACCTTTCATTTATTATGCCATATATTCATGCATTTTATTCATAATTTCAAAACCTTTCATATGTTCTGACCAAAATAAAACCTTGGTTCAGAACAAATAAACTTAAAGAAAATTTAATATCAAAATTTTAAACAGCTTGAGTTAGTTCATTGTGTTATAAATTTTATTAATATTATTAGACTTATTAAATATCTGTGTGTGGGTTTGTATATACTAATACAACACCTTACATTCAGTACCCTAGATTTTTAACGTAGCCACATTCATTAGTAAAAAAGATATGTGTGAGGTCGTAAGTGGTAGCAAGAAGGGCCTTCTGTAAATTCACAGCTACATTTATCTCAGGAGCCTTCACAGCTGACCTCATGCATCACACTAGGTAATATCACAACCATACAGTACCATCAAAACCACTACAGTTATCAAATAATACACTGAAGGCGTAGGTGTTGCGAGGGGGGGGGGGTTGGTGGGTTGTTGTTTCTTCTCTTCTTATATACATATATAATGTCACCACTGTTGCTAACCTTCATATGTTTAACTGTGTGACCGTTGAAGATTTTCATTGAACGAAGGAAGCTTCCGCTTCCATTGGCCAGTGCATCAATTCATTCATTTTATTTCTGTATCGTGCTTGATGGTGTATTACGCGAAGATGGGTGTATAACCTTGTGACTATCACAACGGTTGGAACTAGTCAACCTCAATGAATGTGATAAGTCCCTTTTGAGTCCAAACGATTTATTACACATTGTCAGACATCATACGTTGATCATGAATACATCACATATATAATTAGAATCCTATATTGAATTAGCTATTTTGCATATCAGTCCTTGTCCCGTAAATCTGAATTACTGTAGGCAGAACGACATAACTGTATGCACGCGTGGTTGGTGATCCCAACGACCGACAGTGAGATTATGCGTCTGGCACTAATATAACTAAAAACGGACTGTTAATTCATCTCGACTAGGTTTAGTCAATTACTAACCTGTAACATTCATCTTTCTTCATCATAACAGTGGACTGACCCATGTCCATAATAAAATACAATATAACTGTGTGGCACTCCATGCCCGACACTATAAGATTACAAGGACACGTCTTCTCCGTTCGACGGTCATTCAAGAAAGGGTCCCGTCTCTTGGTCACGGTGCGTGACTACCAACGCTGAAACGTCACAGCGTTCAATAGGCTAATAATATTTTTACATTACATTAAACGTTGTAACCCCTAAAATCGCATGCTGCTAACCTCTAGCAGACAATGCCAATTAAACTACCGTAACAATTCTCTGTCCACCGGGGGAAAAAAATCTATTCGATAGATTTTTTTTTTTTTTTTCAAAAACCTATCTGAATGAGTAATATCAAAAATTTAACAAAAATGCGACATATGGCCTACGATGTTCTGTCTAGAACAGTGTCGTGGTCATGTCGACTAACTAACAGTCATCTAATATATTAATGATCATATTATACATAAATTTTATACATAAATTTTATATGAACTAAAAAAGAATGTCTAATGTTGATATCTAATTAATTAATTAACTTAAAATATGTCGCCATGAAATGTCACGTCAGACTAATCTAAAGATTTAAAATTAAACTAATTAATTATACTGAGTGTGTAATAAGAATAAAGTTGTTGAAAGTCTAATGCAAGAAAAATGAAAGAAGATGTTAAAGAGAGAAATAAAAATAAATGAGAAATAAAGTAGAGAAAGAAAATAATGTATAAATTTAACTTAGTTATGTGTGTTGGACATTAACTCTTTCAGTCCCAAGCAAAAAGGTGGGTTTGGCCCAAACAAAAATGGCCATTCCAGTATGTTTTTATTGTTTTTGTTTGGAAATAATTTTTTTTAAATGTTCATATTCATAAATAACAAAAGTCCATAATGAATGGCTATACTTTAAGAAGATAGCGTTTTTGAGTTGTCAAAATTAGAAAACAGCCATAGAAAGAATCAAGAGATACGAAAGCCAGTATACTGGCTCTTGGGCCAAATGGGTCTAGCGGGAAGTACAGTATACTGGCTCTTGGGGCTTAAAGAGTTAATTAAGTTTAGTGTTAAGTTGTTAATACCTATCTAAATTAACCAATTAAATAATAATGTAGTATGTAATGTCTCAACATAATTATTAACTATATAATATAATAGTTACATCCAATAATATTATCTAAGAATCATGTGAGTTTTTATTTTTTTCTTTCTTTCATTTTTTTTCCAAATTTCATTTCATTTTTTTTTTATATTTATCTCACATTTCATTTTAATTTCCATTATTTCAACGACTTAATTAAAATTAATTAACGTTGGATATGATGATCCATCCGTAGGCTTGATCCTTGTGAATTCCGAATAGAAAAAATGTTTAAGTGTTCCAATTAATAAGTATCGACGTTCTTGACAATAGTTCATGTCACATCCTGAATTAGTTCGATAGTATTTCCATTATTATCACTTGATTCACGAAATTGTTTCAGATAGTTTTATCATGAACGGACACCAAGCAAAGTCCTGGCGTAAATACGAACATAGTGTCACTTGATTTCGTTCATTTCGTATATAACATGTCTTTAGTGAGCAGATACGTGTATTGTAGGCAATGGTTCCTTTCTATGTCGAAAAGCAACGATAGTGCTATGTATTTTGGGTAAGTTTCTGCGACGTTATTATTGTTCATTACTCGACATCAGAAGGGTTTCTAGAGAGAGTATCTGCCAAGATGTTCTCTGATCCTGTAATGTACTCGATGGAGAAATCAAAAGGCTGAAGCAGAATAGCGAATCTTGTGAGCTTTGGACTTTTATGATTCGCCCGTCGTAGTGATGCTACGGCCTTCTGATCTGTCTGGACCACGAATGGGGCTCCCAGCAGAAATTTCTCCAATTTTGTTATCGCCCATACAACTGCCAACAATTCGCGGTCGACAGTGGAGTATTTCACCTCTGGAGGTTTCATATATATATAATGTCACCACTGTTGCTAACCTTCCTCTGTTTAACTGTGTGACCGTTGAAGATTTTCATTGAACGAAGGAAGCTTCCGCTTCCATTGGCCAGTGCATCAATTCATTCATTTTATTTCTGTATCGTGCTTGATGGTGTATTACGCGAAGATGGGTGTATAACCTTGTGACTATCACAACGGTTGGAACTAGTCAACCTCAATGAATGTGATAAGTCCCTTTTGAGTCCAAACGATTTATTACACATTGTCAGACATCATACGTTGATCATGAATACATCACATATATAATTAGAATCCTATATTGAATTAGCTATTTTGCATATCAGTCCTTGTCCCGTAAATCTGAATTACTGTAGGCAGAACGACATAACTGTATGCACGCGTGGTTGGTGATCCCAACGACCGACAGTGAGATTATGCGTCTGGCACTAATGTAACTAAAAACGGACTGTTAATTCATCTCGACTAGGTTTAGTCAATTACTAACCTGTAACATTCATCTTTCTTCATCATAACAGTGGACTGACCCATGTCCATAATAAAATACAATATAACTGTGTGGCACTCCATGCCCGACACTATAAGATTACAAGGACACGTCTTCTCCGTTCGACGGTCATTCAAGAAAGGGTCCCGTCTCTTGGTCACGGTGCGTGACTACCAACGCTGAAACGTCACAGCGTTCAATAGGCTAATAATATTTTTACATTACATTAAACGTTGTAACCCCTAAAATCGCATGCTGCTAACCTCTAGCAGACAATGCCAATTAAACTACCGTAACAGTAAGCGACAACTACCATTCTCGCCTAAATTTTTAGTACTATCCTATCTTTTTCTTTATGCACTATACTGTTATATTCTAATTTAGATATTGTATTTAGAAGTTTACCACACTCATCAATTTCCAAAGTGATTTTCTGTCTACACTGTCAAATGCATTTTCGTAGTCCACAAATCCGATGTATAGTGGTGAATTCCATTCCAGACTTTGTTCAACTATTATTCTCAAAGTGGCTATCTGGTCCGTACAGGATCTGTTTTGTCGAAAACCTGCTTGTTCATCTCTCAGTTTCTTGTCTATGGACTCTTTTAATCTTTCAAGGATAATCCTGTTTAATACTTTTCCTGGCACTGAAAGTAACATTATTCCTCTATAATTTGTGCACTCTTGTAAATGTCCCATCTTAGGCAACTTAACCAGATATCCTTCCTTCCATTCTGCTGGTATCTCTTCCTTTTCCCAGACTTTACCAAGTAATTTATATAACATCTCTGTAGCCGTGTCGATATCTGCTTTGATGGCCTCTGCTGGAATGCCATCAGGTCCAGACGCTTTTCCATCTCTTAGAAGCTTTATGGCTTTCTTTATTTCTTCCTTCGTTGGTCTTTCACCGTTAATTTGTAGCTCTTCTTCTGCTGGCTGGATGTCCGAGGGGTTTTGTGGAGCTGGTCTATTGAGAAGGTCCTCAAAATATTCTCTCCACCTCTTCATTTGCTCTTGTATATTGCTGAGCAGTTTTCCATTCTTGTCTTTTATGAAGCGACTTGTTTGCTTGTATTTCCCCGTTAGCTTCTTTGTGCTGTTATACAGTTCTCTCATATTCCCTTTGGCTGCAGCATCTTCTGCCTCTCTTGCCAACTCCTCAGTATACTTCCTCTTGTCGCTTTTGACACTTCTTTTACTTCTTTGTTTGCTTCTGTGTACACTTCTTGAGCCTTGGCTTTGGAACTTCTGGTTTTGCTTGTGTTTAAATCTGCTTTCTTGTTTTTTCTGTCTTTTATCTTATTGATGGTTTCTGTTGTTATCCATGCTTTTTGTTGTCGTTCCCTTTTCCCCAGTATTTCTTCACATGTCTCATTCCATACCGTTTTGATTTGCTGCCAATAGTCTTCTGTATTCTCTGCATCTTCCAGCTGTTGGAGCACCTGGAATTTGTTGGATATTGTGACCGCAAATTTGTCTCTTGTTTCCTGATTTCTTAGATGTCCTACATTAAATTGTTGTCTATAATTTTGCATTGCTGCATATCTCTTGAGTTTCATTTTTACTTTGGCTATCAGAAGGTGGTGGTCTGATGCCACATCTGCTCCTCTATATACCTTTACATCCTGCAATGATGATCTAAACTTCTTGTTTATGCATATATGATCAATCTGATTTTCTGTTCTATGGTCTGGTGATATCCATGTTGCCATGTGTATTCTCTTATGTGGAAACATGCTTCCTCCTATAGCCAGTTGATTTGAAGCACAGAAGTTTGAGAATAGTTCCCCATTTTCATTCATTATTCCTAGCCCCTGTTTTCTCATGACTTCTTCAAAGCCGGTGCTGACTGTACCTATCTTTGCATTCATGTCACCGATCAAAATTGTGATGTCTCTTCTTTTTACTTTTTCCATAATTTCCTGTAGTCTAGTATAAAATGCTTATTTCACAGACTCTTCTTTGTCATTAGTTGGTGCATAACATTGGATGACATTTACATTTATTTTCTTTTTAGCTGTTTTAAAAGAAGCTGTTATTATTCTGGATCCAACGGCTTCCCATTCAATGAGTGCTTTCTGTGCTTCTTTAGATAACATAAGAGCTACCCCTTCACTGTGGTGTGAACTTTCGTCTTCATGTCCTGAGGACAGCACCAATTCACCTGTGATGAGTTTCTTCCTGTCTACCCCCTTCCACTTTGTTTCACACAGTCCCAGAACCTCGATTTTATATTCCCTCATCTCTGCTGCTACTTGTGCCACTTTCCCTTGTTCGTTTAATGTCCGAACATTCCAGGTGCCAAATCTGGAAGTTCTCCTAGAAGAAAGAAGGTTAGTCAGCAACACAGACTCCTTTCGGCTTTCTCTGTGTTGCATCATACGCCTCCCTGCGAGAAAACCTTCCCTTGTCTTGGATGGCTGTGTTTTATTTTCTTTAATTGAATCTGACAGGACAGCGGATATATATGATTGCTTCCAAAAAAAAAAAAGGTTGACAAAGTAAAACATAAAATTCTGCCGCGTACCCTTTGAGCCCGTTTCACGTACCTCCCACGGATAAGTGTACCACACTGTGAGAAACACTGATCTGCATTATACAGATATTCACAGTGATTCTTTGAGCTGTTATAGATAGTGTCATGAGGATGTCATGAAAGAAGGTGAATGAAGCTTATTGCTCACATAATAAGGAAGCAATTCACTTTCTTTGGGAGTGTTATGAGGAGAAGAAGAAAGGTGGAATAAATCGTGGCAACGGGAAAGATTAAAGGAGAACTGAGGCAGAGAACGACAAATAGAGAAGGTACTGGACAGTTTGACATCGTGACATGGAAAGAAGTTAACAACAGAATTGATAAACAGAACAACATGCAGGAAGTTGTGGAGAGACGTGATCACCCACGCCAGAAGGATGATACTTGAAGAACGAGAAGAAGATATATATTGCTGCAGAACAGATGGGAAATGCAGCTGCGGAAACTATCGTGCATCATTGCTGATGTCATGTGGTCAATACACACTACTGGTCAACCGTCGCCAAAGAAGAAAAATCATTACAAAGATAAGAAAAGGATTTAAACTAAGTCTACATGGAGAACAGAAATGTTGGAAGGCATTGTAACGTTGATTTTAATAAAAGAACATAGACAGATGAAGAGGGACGGAGTAGAGAAAAGACAATCATCACCTTTTAACTGCCTAAGGAGCATAAGCTTTCAACAAACTTATGTCAAATCTTCTTGGTCCATGCTATCTGATCAAGGTATGTCCATGACTTCATCCCATTCATGTCTGTCTCCAGTTCTCTTCTCTGTGCGTTCTTTGGTCTTTCTCTACCTCTCTAACCGTGCGGATAACAACGCCAGAATATTGATCTTGTAGTCTCACATTTCTGCTGCTACGTGTACAGGTTTCCTTTGTTCATTCACTGTACGAACATTCCAGGTGTCTAATCTGGAGACTTTTCCTAGAAGAAAGAAGGTCATTCAGCAACACATACTCTTTTCATGCGCCTTTTTACCAGAGGAATTTGTCCTGTCTTGGATGGTTGAGTTTTGATTCACCTGCCCGTGTTATTTGTTGACGTTTTTGTGGTTTCTCAATTTCTACAAGATGGGGTAACTGGCCCCATGCCCAAACTCTCCTTAGTCATCTTTTACGACATGCATGGTAGGCCACAGTGTTACTATTCTTTGCTCCTTTCGGGTCCTGGTTGTTGTTGTTGTTTAACTAGGGCTGCTGCTTCCAATCGTTCTGATGCAGCCACACCAAGTTGAAGACTCCTTGGTATTATCTTGGTATTATCTACACTGTAGATCTAGGCTTTTTCTGTGGCTTTTCTGCCATTCCAAAACGTGTTGATTTTAAATCAAGAGCTCCATTTTATCCAGCTTCGTTGACATTTAAAAGATCATCACATCTGTTCCCAAGCTAGGAGGAAGAAGTGCGTAGCGTACTGTGCATTCCCCGCCAACCAAAGGGAGCTCTCCAAATATGCAGAGCCAAAACACTGTGCTCTGGTATTGAGCTCTCTCAAGGAACTGTAACGACCTACACGGAGCCACTTCTCAGCTCCCCCTGCCTATCACTGGGTCCATAGTGAGATCCTCCTGCATGCAACCAACCAGGTAAACGCAGAGTTACGTTGGGGATAAATTTACTCCTCCAAGCTTAGTGTGCAATGCTGGGTTTTCAACATGTTTCACCACAAGGGGAATCCCTGGAAGTATGTGGGTGATTTGAAGAGTTGATGAGGATGAAAGTAGCCTCACAGACAGGTTCACTTCCACATTTGAATACTATAGCATTGTGCTTAGCTGGTGGTCTTATAAGAATGACTCCAGATATGCCTCCATGCATTTCTGGCCCCGGTAACATACGGGTGGGGAAAAGACATAGGACAGGTTGACTCTTTCTATCTCAACAGCCGTTTTGTGCACCACAATATTCCCATATCATTAATTGTGTAAGTGAAACGTCCTGTAACAAATAGCGAAAAAATCCCATTACCTTTTGGGAAAACTATGCAAAAGGTGAGCATTGCACCTTAAAAGCTGGATTGAACACCCATTAAAAGAATTGGCATGCGTTGTAACTTTTCATAGTGAATTTTCGAGAAAATATGGAGACGGCGCGCATTTGACCGTGAAAACTAAAGTGAATCCACATTAAAAGAGCACGGATGAGTTTCAATATTTTCATGGTGCATTGACCCGAGTAGAACGATCCCAATTGCGATGATTCGGTCATGTCTGCAGAATGGGAGAAGACTGGCTACCACGGCAAAAATGGGAAACTAATTACCTCTCCCGGAGAAGAAGACAACATCAGACAATTTCCGAAGGACCAAGGACTGGAATGAAACCGGGACGCAAGACGCATCAGAAGTGAGGAATGCAGTAAGCGACCCATGGCTTGACTGCCTGCGTCAGGGCCAGCGAACCAGAACTGACCAAGACCCTACTCCACCTCCACGTGGTGGTCCTGGAAACAGGCTGCATTACTGCAGTCTGGCTAAGGAGTAGGGATCGAAGAGGGAAGGCAAACCCGGTCCCAAAAAATGCCGTGCGGAAGTCGGATGTGTCGGCCGAAAGGCACAAATACCGCAGCTTCGCTGTAAACGGACACAACCAACCAACGTCCTTTTCAGGACGAACGAGGAAGACGAGGAAGAAGAATGAAACCAGGCCAAAAGAAATACAGCCGATAGGATAGCATGGCACTCGCTCTGGCTAATCTCTACACCTCAAGGTAGTAGAGTAACGACTAATTAAGTTCTTCAGCCTCTACAGAAACAAACTAGCATCTATTGTTGTGCCTTAGTCAAACCTACACACTGCCAGAGAGAAAGGATTAACAGTCTATGCGCTGAAGAATATTAGTAAAAGAACTGTTCTGAGACATGATCACCTACGCCAATCAGTGGTATGCTTTGATAATTAAGATGATGATTATGGTTGTGATGGTTATTTGTGACGAAATCATTTGCGCCATTTTCATCACTTTCGTTCTCTCCAGCAGTATCAATTCATTTCTTCATTTTTCTCACCGACCGTACTATTATTTCGCATATTTTATGCACTTACATTTTTTGCTCTGACCACTCCCTAGACTAGTTTACGTTTCACCAGGTGAATCGTAGTATTACAATGCTAATTAGACAAGTCAGCGGACAATACTTTTATCAAGTCGTCTAGCCACCTTTGATAGAGACGATCTTTGTTGACACACGGTGGTCTCTTACGATCGACGAAAAGAAAGCCAGATTGGCTGTCTAAGAAATCCGTCTGAGAGATTTACGCAAACACAGGTGATAATACGTAATCGCTTCCGCTGGACCATCTCGGTAGCAATAGTACGAATAACCTGTCAAATGAGACAATATGGGTGGAATGTATTAGCCAGGAAATAAGTTCACCGATGCGTTTGTGAGTTTGTACAAATACAATTGGAAGTATTACTGCCATATTTGGAAGAGGTCACGAGTTTAAATTTAAAAATTGATATTTTAAAACACATGGGAGATGGTAATGATTTAACACCCCGACCTACATAGTTCTAAAGAGCTTACCATTGATTTAATTTGAGAGCCGGAATAGACTTTAGATTTCATTGGCAAGTTGGTCTAAAATACCAATCGGGGCCTTGAACTGAGAAATGTAAATTTAATCTAGCGAAATCGGAGACACTGATCAGACTGCGCCGCAACGTCAAATTAGCAACTCCCAGTAGCCAGAGAGAATGATCGGACAAAGTATTCCATGAATTAATAGTGAAAGATCAAAGTATTTGGGCTTCTTTATAATTTAAAGGAGAACCGGCATTTTTAAATACCAAGACTGGAAACGTAAGGAATCAGAGCACCCTGTCACAGATGAAAATAGTGCAGCAGTAATCATCCACTTTTGCCCCTCCCCATCTAGAGTATACTTTTGCTACATGAACGAAGGATTCACCAGTTAATTAACACGGGGGCCATCTGGCAATCAAGCCCTATGTGAAACAAGGGTGAAGCGCGGAGCATGGCGTAATAGATTCTTTGATCAGGGAAACACACGATATTCAGTGAGACGGACCTAGGATTGTAAAACTTTCAGGTGAAAATTGCGTAGCTGATTTTCGGCAAGGCGGAGATGATGAAAGTCAAGAGGTGGTAAAATTACCTTTGATTCAAGAAATCGAACGGCAAATTGGCTCGGGTCTGGCAGTGGTGTGACTTTCGCATTAAAGAACGATAGTACGGAACATATCAATATATACCATGTCTCTCCGATAGCCATGATCAGTTGCCAGAAATCTATCTGAATTCACTAGCTCGTTACCTTAAGATTTCTCGTACAGAGTGAAAATTAATAGATATTGAATTATAATAAACAAACAGAAGGCATAGATAACATTGTATCCAGTACAAATTTAACACCGACTCTAGCGACTCCTGTGAAATTTGCAGTCAGCAACTACGGAGAGTCTGGGGCTGGATTTGGCAAACTTAAATTTGACACTAAAATATATATATTACTTATTAGTGTATTTCCTTGGAATGCCTGCGATAACTACTGGGGTAAGTGCATCTGAAAGTGGCCACTGCGTGTATGTGAATTGAATGAACAGAGAAAGAAACTTATGTCTTTTGTTAACATCATATACTTATATGGCTTCTTCTTTCTTTTTTTTTTTTATCTCAATAATCTGATTAGTCACGGGATAGTTTACATTAGGAACCTATTCTTTTCCCATACTGACTATTTCATAACGTATTGTTAACCTTTGATCTTTTGGGTTAATTAACCTCTGTTGGGATCGTCCTTTCTTTTCCTTTACCAGAGGGGAGAACCTATTTGATTAATTTTCATTTTGTCTGTAAACCATAATCTAGTGATGTGTATGCTTATTGTTGTGATCTTTTATTGATAATAAACTTTATTAAACCTTTAGTTAAAGAAATGGATAATTATAAGTTGGATATATTGGGTGTCAGCGAGTGTAGATGGACGGGAAAGGGCATAAAATATATTTCAGAAGAAAAAAAGCAAATTATATACTCTGGTAGTAATGATAATCGTCACACAGAGGGAGTAGCCATCCTAATGACACAGAAAGCAGCAGCATCGCTTATCAGCTGGGTACCTATCAATGAGAGGCTAATATTAGCTAGATTTCAGACACGATTTTTCAAGCTCTCAATTGTACAATGTTATGCACCAACTAACGACGCTCTTGATACCACAAAATATGACTTCTATGAAGCACTTCTAAGTACCATCAACACAATACCCAAGCATGACATAATAGCAGTCATGGGTGATTTTAACGCCAAAGTAGGTGACAACAACGATGGAGTACAAAGATATCTCGGTACTCATGGCATAGGCTGTATGAATCAAAATGGCGAAAGACTTCTAGAACTTTGTGAAATATCAAACCTCGTTGTGGCAGACACCATCTTTCCACATAAGAATATCCACAAGATAACATGGAATTCACCTGATGGCAGAACTAAGAACCAGATAGATCACTTCTGCATAAGCGCTAAATTTCGCTCATCAGTTCAAGACGTCAGAGCATACAGAGGTGCAGAGATCGGAAGCGATCATAACCTCTGCATAGCTAAACTAAGAATTAAACTGAAGAAGTTATACCAACAGAATAAAAATAGAAGAATAGATGTACACAGACTGCAATCAAATGATATAAAGGAGGAATATAATGTCAAAATGAACAACTATTTCGATGCTTTAGGCAAAATTGACAACGATATCACCACCAAGACAATCGATACTAAATGGGAACAACTGAGAACAGCAATGACAGAAGCAGCAGTAGCGACCACCGGATACCTAGTACATAAAAAGAAAAAATGGATGAGAGAAGATACTTGGGATAAAATACAAGAAAGGAAAACAGCAAAACTTAAACTACTAGCGGCAAGTACACATAATGCAGTTGAATCTTGCAAACTAACTTATAACTTGTTAAATAAAGAAGTGAAGACAAAAACTCGAAGAGATAAAAGAAATTTCATCAATGAACTGGCCATAGAAGCTGAAAATGCTGCAAGAACTGGTAATAGTAGGTGCCTTTATCAAATTACAAAACAACTATGTCACCAGCCTACTGCTATGGAAACACCTGTTAAAGGTAAATTAGGGAATTCAATACCAACAGAAAAAAGAACAAATGAAGAGATGGGCTGAGCACTTCATGGAGGTGCTAAACAGACCACCACCAACAGTAACACCTGATTTTAATAATGAAACGCCCACAACCACCTTGCCAATAACTTGCGATGAATTCACGCTGGACGAGATCAAACAAGCCGTTAAAAGATTTAAAAATTTTAAAGCTGCTGGAGTTGACGAAATTTCAGGGGAAATGATTAAAGCAGTTAATGACAACAACCTCTTGAGAATTTTAGATATTATAAATGAAGTATGGAGAGAAGAACAACCACCACAACAATGGAAAGACAGTATTATTGTAAAGTTACCGAAGAAAGGTGATCTATCAGACTGTAATAACTGGCGTGGTATATCTCTATTATCAGTACCTGGAAAAATTATTATGTTGCATGATGTTAGAAAGACTTAAATTGCATGCTGACGAAAAGATCAGAGAAGAACAAGCGGGTTTTTCAGGCCGAAACGATCATGTATTGATCAAATATTCACACTAAGAACAATTATAGAAGAATCAGTGGAAAGGCAATCGCCACTTATTATCACCTTCGTCGATTTTCAAAAAGCCTTTGATAGTCTACACCGCCCATCATTGTGGAAGATACTTACAATCTATGGTTTTCCAATAAAACATGTGAATATAATCAAAGCGCTATATGACAATGCAAGATGTTGTGTTAGAACAAATAAAGGGAATACAGAATGGTTTACAGTAGAAACAGGGGTGAAACAAGGCTGTATTATGTCACCACTACTTTTTGGAATAGCTATTGATTGGGTTATGAGAAACTATACCCACAATGAACAATTGGGTATAAAATGGACAAATGGAAAATTCCTGGGGGACCTGGATTTCGCAGATGATGTAGCATTCTTAAGTTCAACACCAAGACAATCCCAAGAAGCAATAAATAATTTGTGTCATCTCTCGGTTAAAATAGGTCTCCAAATAAATGCCTCTAAAACTAAAGCTATGAACTTTTCTAACGAGACCTTTGATATCATCTTGAACGGGGAAAAACTACAGAAAGTTGAAAGTTTCAATTATTTAGGCAGTAAAATGACTCAGGATGGTGACACAACAGAGAAATCCATACTAGAATTGCTTTGGCAGCTAGCGCCTTCAATAGATTATCTAACATTTGGAAATTACGATCATTGAATATACATACCAAGCTTCGTCTGTTTAATTCAAATGTTATCTCAGTGTTAACATTAAATACGCTGTGAGAGTTGGAAAATAACAAAATCATTGGAGAACAAGCTGAATACATTCGAGAACAAATGTCTTAGAAAACTCATGAACATCAGTTGGAAAGAATTCAAGACTAATCGACAAATAAGAGAAGACTCTAGGCAGAAATATGTCTCCGACTATATAAGGAAAAGACGATGGTCATATATCGGTCATGTCCTACGAATGCAAAACAACAGAATACCACTACAGGCGCTCACTTGGGTTCCTGAGGGTAAGAGGAAAAAAGGAAGACCAAAAGAAACACTCAGAAGAACAATAATAAGAGAAGGAAGAACGTTGGGCCTAAATAATGTGCAAGAGCTAAGAGGAGTGGCGTCACAACGAACAACCTGGAGAGCACTGGTTTCTGCCTTATGCGCCGTGTTTGGTGCTTAAAGAATTTATTATTATTATTATTATTATCGTGTCGGTCAACCCTTATCCACTATATGTTATTCATAGTTTGTTTTCACGTTCGTGCGTATTTGTCACAGAATGGTGTGCATTTGAGTGTAGTGTAACTTGTATTTTCATACAAGGAGAGAAAGTGCGTCTGATTTAAATATCGTCGTCCAGATAGGTTGGATTAGATAAATTATTCTATCCAGAGACTTCCTTTCTCTTACACTATCACCTCGTGATAAAACTATATCTTACCCCTTACTTTCACATTGTCATCACTATCACCTCTGCTCAAACAGGGCTATAAACATCTATTACCTATCTGATAAATCATACACGACATTAATGTGGGCACGTCCGTAGGATTTGAATCTAGTTCAGGAGACTATACGACTTAATCGTCGCTCATCGCGGGACTGAACTATAGTCTGAGTCTAGATAAATGTCTATGTCTTATATGTAATCTGAATTTTCATCTAGATAGAGTGTGTTTGTGAGTTTGTCTTGTGAGTTAGGGTATAAAAATAATTACCCCCTAGACAGCGGTCTTAGTTACAGGGTGTTTTACCACACACATATAGGACTGGTTTTCTTTCCACAGCAACATAGAGTTACGTGCAATTTGTTCTGATAGTAATCTTTGTCTGATATATGAGATATATGGTATTTTGTTCAAGGCCGCTAGTACGCGTGATTGTTTAACAATCACTGGGTTTTTTTTAGAAGAACAATCACTGGGTTTTTTTTAGAAGCAGCAGAGTTTGAGCAAAGCTAAGGACCTATTTCTGACTTTACGTCTAGTTAATAACGTTCCTTACTCTTAACTAACTTCTAGAGTTTTGGTGGATTTTTAAAAATAGTAAAAATATTTTTTAAACATTTTCTCTTTCATTTTTGTAATACACGTTTTTTTATCCACCGATAATAAAAGTAGTTTTTCCACTGTGAGACTGATCTACCATTTATTTGGCTTAGTCGTCTGTATTAGGAGCTTAGGCCAGATAATAACAGCGATAGATTAGATAACTGATAACGGTACAGGAGGTATCTCAGTGAAATAATAAATATTTTTGTTTGCTTGTATTTTTTTCTCGTAAAGTTGGTTAAGGATAGAGTTTTTCTCTCCTTCTTTTCTTCTTTCTTTCTTTCTCGAGTTAACGACATTCAGTTATTAGCCATGGCTGAGAGATCTAAACTTAGAGCCATGCTAAGAGAAGAAGCAAAGGAAACAGGATTGCGAGGAGAAGAAGTGACCGCGTTTGTTAACGAAGAACTTGACAGATATGACGCGGAGAAGAAAGTAGCAGAAGCTAGGGAGAAGGAAGAGAGAGCGGAGAAGAAGGAAGCACAAGATAGAGCGGAGAGGAAAGAAGCGGAAGAGCGTATATCCCAATTAGAGCAGAAGAAAATTGAGGTAGAGAAGGAAGCTCGCAGGGCAAACGAATGAGAGAAGGAGAGACAGCATGAGGAACGAGAGAAGGAGAGACAACATGAACTGGCGCTTAAGGCCTTAGAGATCCAAAGTCATGGGGCTATGTCTTCCTCCAGTAATGGAGAGTCTCCACCTCAGTCGCAGGTCACTGATCAATCCAGTAACCAATCTCCTCAACTCACAGCTATGTCTTTCGCTCTAGAATCCTTCCCAAGCCCAAAGAGAAAATTGACTCGTTTATAGAGAAATTTGAGAGGATGGCGACACTGTATGGGTTAGAGAGTTCCCGATGGTGTCTAAAGCTTTCGCAGGCTTTAAAAGGTAGTGCTTATGACATCTACGTAAAACTGGGAAGCAGCCATCAAGACAACTACGACATGCTAAAGAAGGCTTTACTGGAGCGTTTCGAAATGAACGCTTGCAAATTCTTGCACCTCTTCAGAAACAGCAGAAAGGAAGGCACGGAGACATTCCATCAGTTCTCTTCACGCTTGACAGGATATTTGACAATGTGCATGGAACTTTCCGAGCTCCCTCTCACTTTTGAGGGCCTTCTGGAATTTGTTCTTACAGAACAAATAAAATCCACTTTGTCAAACGAAACCCGTAGATTTCTGGCTGAACAGGGCGCAATAAAGTTGGAGGACATTCTTGGTAAGTCTGAACGTTACATGAACGTTTTGGCGAGCTTCCCAGCACAAAACGCAGGCCGACAGATGAGCAATTTCGGAAAAATAATCCAGAGCCGTCTTCCCATTCTTCCCAGCACTATAATCAACGAGAAACTTTACCTCAGAACCCTCCCCATAAAAAATCGAAATTCTTTAAAAACATACCCCTCCAACAAGAATTCTGATCAGCCCGACCGGCCTACATGGCACAGCCGCCAGAAATGTCAAGACAAGGGAAATCCCCTGCACAAGGGACATCTGATCAGGGCAAGCACACCGGGACGAATAGAATCGGTTGCTTGTTAACAGACTCGCAACGGAGAATTAGTGGCAGTGATTCTCAACCTGAAGGTGAGAGGTCCTCAACGCGAGGAACTGTTATTTTGAACGGGACTTCAACGTCTTGTCTTTTTGACGCAAGATTATCTTTTGACTGTACTTTCGCAAGGCATTTGGTCAAACCTGGTCAAGAGACAGAAGACATTGTCAAATTATGTGGAGTTTTCAAGAGTGATGCACCCATGACGCTTCCCATCGCATTGGTGGAGATACACTCTGATTTTGTCAGAGGTGTTATCAAAGCGGCTATTATGGATGATCCTATCTACCCAGTAATACTTGGATGTAGATAAGAGTTTGTTGGGAGACCGAAAGAGCCGATTGTGGCAGCAGTGACCACAAGAGGGCAAACCAAGAAGGAACGGGAGATTGCGCCAAATGTGTTACCTAAGGAACTTAAAGAGGCGCAACAAAAGGACCCTACCTTGGAACCCTGCTTTAGGAAACTGCCCATGGCCAAGGACCCCAGTCAAAACGGAGACATCTTTTCTAAGGATGGCGTATTGTATCGTAGAACGGGCTACCCTGAACAAGGGCATAACCAGCTCCTAGTACCGACGCAGCACAGAGCCCAAATCGTAGAAATGGGACACTCTCTTCCCTTTAGCGGACATATGGGACAAAACGCAACTAATAAGTGAATATCGACTCACTTTTGGTGGCCAGGAATGAACTCTGATATTATCAGGTAGGTGAAATCCTGCGCCCAGTGTCAACGTGTGGCACCCAAGCATTGAACACTCCCAGCTCCCATGAGTGAAATGCCAATAGTGGGAACACCATTTGAACGGGTTGCTGTCGACATTGTTGGACCTTAGAAAGGACCAAAAGAAGGAACAGGTTTATCCTGGCCTTAGTCGACACATGCACTATGTGGGCTGAAGCTATACCGCTAACATGCACGGATTCCAAGCATGTCGCAGAAGCCCTAGTGCAAATTTTCACGCGGTTGGGATTCCCTCAACAAGTTTTGACGGATAACGGATCCCAATTCCGTAGCCTGTTGATGGATGAGATCGTTAAGATCTTGAGGAACCAGCACATCTACACAAGCTCTTATAATCCGGCCGGAAGTGCGTTAGTAGAACGTGTTAACGGAAGCCTCACCATAATGTTACGTAAGCTGGGCCAAGAGAAACCTGAAGATTGGGACCTTTTCATTCCTGCAGCCTTATTCGCCTACAGGGAAGTTCCCCATGCCTCTACAGGTTTACCACCAGCTACTCTTTTATTCGGCAGACCTATTAAGGGGCCGTTAGAAGCCTTACTTCGGTCTCTGACAGACCAGAAGGCCGACGAGACAGTCGTCTCAGCCAGCAAGTATATATCGGAACTTAAGGAAAGGTTACAACTAGGATGGGATCTAGCAACAACCAACCTTAAGAAAGCACGCGCAAAGCACGCTAAACGGTACAATAAAACGGCTAAAGAGAGAGAACTCCAACCAGGGGAGAAGGTTTTGTTGCTACTTCCAACCGGAAGCAACAAACTGCGCATCGGATGGCAAGGGCCGTTTACCGTCCTGAAAAAGATCTCAAGAACGAATTACAAGATCTCTATTAAAGGAAAGGAGAAGGTCAACCATGTAAATCTGCTAAAGAAATACTTGGAAAGACCGGTGCCGTCCTCCGAACATCTCCTGGCTGTCGCCATAGCAACAGAAGATGATGAAGATGACGATAGTTGCATGGAATATCACCTCTGCTCAGACAAGGCTATAAACATCTATTACCTATCTGATAAAGCATACACGACACACCCGTCATAAGAGGAATACTAAAACTTCCTAGACCAAGTGTTCGAAGCATCTAAATAAAGTTGCTGTGTCCATTCTACTGTGCCTTGAGATTGTGTTCCCAAGTAATTTGGGGTAATTTGTAAACATTTATTTTACCATGTGAATTGTGACATATCTGTACTTGTTAAGTGGTTATACAATGCATAGGAGGCTGGCAACCTCAACATATGAAAATAGTATGTTCATAAACCACTACAGCAAGCACTAGTGTTTGTTTTATGCTAGTTCGCTCAGGAAATGGAGCAGTTAGCAGTGATTATTGCTTCACGTGTGCCTAAGGTGTATAGTACATTTTGAGAGATAATTGTACCTTGTTAATTGTAATTCAGACAAGCCATTGCCCTCGCGCTACACATTTTCCCCATGAAAGTAACCAGAAGAAGAACGGTGATTTATAATCATATTCCCTGAGTTAAACTGTGTATACGCAGAAGGAATAATTATTCAGAGAGGCTAGCATTGGTGGGTGGACAGCGAGACAATGCGCCTGTTAATCGTCAGACCACAAATGTACTTAGCAGAGGCATTTGTTGTTTTTCCTAAAGTTCGCTGTTCAAAGCTACAAGATGGTTCTTAGACAAGACCAGTCTGAAGTAAGAATCATCGCCACTATCTTGTGATTCAAGAAACTGGGTTCGCCACTAACTACCTACAATGGACACGTTGTGAAGACACCCACCTTGGCATTAGGGGTGAAGTTCATCTAGACGCCTCTAGAGAAGATTCCTCATCACAAAAAAACCTGACAGCGACTCAATGCAGTACTCAGCAAGTTAAGTCTTTTGTAACAGGCACGCAACGGACACTAATAACCATCAGGCCACAATTAAGTCTCAGTGAGGACAATTTTTTTAAAACCTCCTAAAATCATTTTCATCCATATTTATTTAAATTTATTAAAGACTAATTGATTATTAAATTTGTTGTATGTTATTTTTACAAATTCATAGTTGATTCAGTTCTTACAGATAAGAGAGCGCATGTATGATCGAAAATCTTTAATATGTATATACATATATTTACATCCATAGATCCAAAAATACTTATAAAAGGAATTTCGTTGGATTAAACCAGCTGGGGGCTCGAACAAGCCAAACCATTGCTTAAAACCTCACAAAAGGTGCCGGCTCAGATATAAGTTAATAGTGATCTACCCTTTGCAGCATTGTTCTTGACTTCTGAATTATCTTGTGAAATCACCCTTGAGATAGAAGCGTCAGTATCCTTCTATCTACAACTCTGCCAAAAGTAATCTTGTGCGAAGGTAGACATCTTTGACGACCCATTTTAGATACTCTTGAGTTTGGCCACTGGTAGACCACTACTGCAGAGCAAAGGGGAGAACAATATAAATGATACTGGTGTACGTGTAGTCCCCGGGGGGTCTCTGAAGAGACTAAGAAGGAATAGGACTACGGCACCTTCAGGCATGTCGTACAAGGCGCAAAATATGAGGTTGGACACGGGACTGGCAACCTCATCATTTAAAACAAATAGCCACAGAAACCAACTCTGTAAGAGCACGTGACTGCTTGATGAAGGCGACCTGCAAGTATACCAACTACAGTTGTGCTCTATGTTATTTAGGGTGTGAAAGGAAAATGATGATGATGAGTCGTGATTGCCTACGCCAGTCGGTGATACGCTTTGATAACCAAAATGATAATAGTGGTTGTGGTGATGAATTTGATAATGTAAATAACGAAGTTGATAATGATGATCCCTGGTTAACATTGGAACACGACATGAAACAAGTTTACTACTCAAACGAATAATCTTTTCTTTTTCTTGTTGGCACCACCAGGTTCTTGTCCGTTCGGTTTTATATACTTCAAAGGTGTTTGCTACTGGTTCGTGATGGGAAACCCCGACGTTTCGAACTGGTGGGATGCCCAAAACTACTGCAGAAATCATGGCGGTAACCTCGTCACAGTTGACCAAAACCGTCGGGAAAATTTCATACGTCAACATCTTAAAGCCAATTTCCCAAGTAAGTACATTTAATTGTGGCATATACAACTTACAAGTCCTAAAGGTCTTTTATATTTGGATATGCGCCCTAATATAACCGACTAGGCAACATTATTTTTTTTTTAACCAAGTAAGTTTTCTTTATTTCTTCTTATCTCCTAGCTGATAGAAGAAACGTAACGTCAGCATCATGTTTTTGTCTTATCTGGACATGTCTCCAGCCAGCTAGTCCAGCTCCTTCCAAATGTCTCCTGCAAGCTAGTCCAGCTCATTCCAAATGTCTCCTGCAAGCAAGTCCAGCTCCTTCCAAATAATTTTCTTGTTGATCTGTCCCCACTCTGTGATTCTTTTCCATATTTTAATTGATCCTCTTTTTCTATTTTCTTTAATGGAGCAAACTCAGACCAAGAGGGGATGTCTGCTTTTGCCTGTGCCCAGCCACTTCTATAATTTCTTGTCGATTTATTTATATGTTAGTTATTTTATCATTGAAAACTATGTTATATTTATTTTGTCCACGTAATTGCTTTAATTCTATCGCCAAAATGTGCGTACACATATTTGTATTACCTCTTTTTAATTAATTTTTTTTTAAATTCCAAATCAAATTTTTCCTTGTCTTTAAAGCATTGGCCCCCCCCCCATACCCCCCCCCTTTAATAACGCTATATAGGATGTTGAAAGGTCACTCAGATTTTTAAAGTTTATTCGCTGCACATCCAGGTATAAGTTAGGTTAAACGAAACAAACGTCTAAGGGGATTGTAGAATACATTTCCATATTATTTTAATACATAAAATTCTATTGCACATACTTTTCACTTCAGATTCTAGTAAGTTTAGGTGGTGCTTATCTAAAGATCTCTTAACGGTCAAGCTATGAAGAAAATTTCTCATTGTTACGGCCGTCGTTGGGAACTACATAAAATTCTATTGCTTAAAACCCAACCAACCCATTAACAAGCTTTACAGTAAGCCCACCCCCCTCGTCCCCCCCCCCCCACGTCCGCCACCCCCCATGCACAAGATCTCCTCCCCACCACGCCCCCCCCCCCCCCCCCGCCCCCCCCCCCCCCCCCCCCCCACCCCCCCCACCCCCCCCCCCCCCCCCCCCCCCCCCCCCCCCCCCCCTCTTTCTCTTGTACCCCGCCCCCCCCCCCCCCCCGTACCCCCCCCCATTTTTAGATTTCCACCCCCCCCCCCCCCCCCCCCCCCCCCCCCCGCGAAATAAAATAAAAAGACTTATTATTCAAATATCTATTGGCAGTTTTTGCTTCTTGTTTTGACGTTTGTTTCGTTTATATCCAACAAATACAAGTAAAGAAACAAAAATTTAAAAATAGGTAGTGACTTTTCAATCGTTCTGTAGTTAGATTCTCCTACCTCATACCTTTATAATAACAACGGATGGACGATGCATCTCAGACGTGAAGAGCAGAATAGCTTAGGCAAAAACAGCATTCTATAAATTGAGGAGTATTTTATGCAACAGTTCTTTGTCAATGGAAGTAAGGAAGATAGCTCTTCAATGTTATACAGAACCAATCCTGAGGTGAGTCATGGACAGTTGGTAAACAAGTAGGGAAAGCAATGGAGGCCACAAAGATCTGGTATTTACAGAAGAATGTTAAAAATATCGTCGATAGCCAGAAAGAGTAATGAGAATGTCCTGAAAGAGGCCAATGCGCAAAGGAAACATATTTCACGTTAAAATGAAGCAATCCGGTTTGTTTTGAGCATGTTATGAGAAGAGGAAAGCTGGAATATATCGTAACTACAGGTAAGATTAACGGACAAAGAGATAGAGGAAGACAAAGAGAGCAAATACTGGACAGTTTGACATCGTGGCATGGAAGGAGGTTGTCGTATATTTTCGATAGGGTAATTAAGATCACTTTTGGTCCCTCCTGAATAGGACTAGAACAGGTGATAGCTCCGTGGGAGATACGGTAAAGAAATAGAATTTCACAAGTGAAATGGTGAAAGGTAAAATCTGTCCCTTGATTTGATAGATAATCAAACCCGCCTATCGATTACGACTGAGAGTTCAGATCAGACAGTTTCCTATAAATATATTTATTGATATATTTAACCACTCACATATACACTCACACAGAAAAGTGACGACGATTAGACGCACATACGTGAAAACTATATCTATGAAATAGGGATTTCTTTGAACAAGCTGGCCGCCACACGTAGATAAAATTTATGGAAATGTTTATTTATCATAAAAAAGAAACTTTACATCGACAATATTGAATACCAAATCAAATACAATAAACATAGGTTAAGAATCAATTAAAAAAAGATAGACTCATAGGTGTAGTCCTTCCCCTCTCTGTTGCCAAGATCCCGTTATAAGAGAAATTTTTAGTCCAAAGAGTCACAGATTTATACGCTATGATCCAATGTTTTCCCTCTCTCAGTAAAGAACAGAGTTTATATATATTAATCTATCCTAAGAGGAAAACAGCATTAGCAAAAACTTGCATACAAGAGAAAATAAAAAGTTATTACATGGGTTAAATCATAAACGAATTATTCATCCCTGTTATTCTCTCGCTCTGACAGCTGTGATCACAGACAACATGCGCACTCTTACCTAATCGTTGCTTTTCATAACATCTGGAACAAATTGTTCAGTCACTCACAGACCATCCCAGTTTAAGTTTACTGGCGAGTCAAACCCCAGTTTCTCCAAAGACTAATTAATCAAAATGTTGGGAAACGCTTGTCTCACTGTTGTAAATAGGAGGCTGATGAAGGTCACTTCAATTTTTGTCCAGTTAGGAAAGTACTTATGATATCTAATGTTCACAGGGTACAATAGCTTGGAACTTCACTCGTTAAGTTGAATGTCAGGTACATAAATCGGTTTAGGATAAATCTCCTTCACAACACAATGGTTGTGATATGAGAAATGTCAAATGTTATTTCAGTCGCCACCACAGGCGAAGTATACATGAACTTGAGAAAGAAATCTGGATATTCTGTAAGTCCAGTTACCATTTATTCTTAATATTACTTTTGGGCCAGTACTCTGTCGTTCTTCTGGGTGTAAAAAAACACGAGGCCAGACAGGTCACTTGCAAAACCCGGTAATTATATTCAGAATGTTCTTTAAGTAAAGTTCTCAGTTACATAGGTACTGAAAGCCGCTGGTAAAATTTAGGGTTTATGACCCAAAATACTGTATAGGGAAGAAAAGAAACACATAAATACTCAACCCTAATAGTATATCTAATCCTACGCGTAAATAATATTCACTTCGGTTATTCAACTTAAATTAGAAACCATAAGCTTAGAGCTAGTATCATCGTTAAAACTTCCGTGAAACAAATACTAGTCATTTAAAAAATCCATCACCATGAATTAGAAATACATAAAATATGGGAGCCGCGCTAGCGTAGTGGTTACAACACCGCTCTGGCGACCGGGTGATACAGGATCAAACCCGGGCGACGGCATTTGAGGATTTTTCGTCGACCGGGATTTGGACTGTATTAACTCGAGACCTGGCGAGGACATTTGAAGGAGTGTCGTCGACCAGGGACTGGCGGCTCCTGAGCCGACCCAGCTGCAATGGGTACCTCCGAAATCGGCGAGTATTTGCCTGAATGGCGAGGGACACCTGTCTCTGTACAAGAAATAAAGGGATACTCACGTAAAATCAATGTCAGGCTAGACATAAAATAATAACCTGAGATTTCGCCTCGAGTATTAGCGGGCGTACGCAAAAAAAAAAAAAAAAAACATAAAATATATTTCGTCAATACTCTTGAGTCATCAGTGCATTTACTTAGTTAGTTAAACTATTCTCTTGCTGGTTACTAGCAGTTTAATCAAATTTATTAAGAGCCGAATGAGTTTAGCTAGAAATATAATTTATTTGCTCTCCACTGTAACGCAGTAACTTTAGAGAATATAACTGAATTATCATTTAATCTCTCTACACAGAAATTAACTAGTGAAATAAAATAAGCGATCACCACTTAAATCACTCAATCAAGCTATACAAGGCTGCCCGTGCCAAGGGTAAAAGAGTCTAGTTACTCGCACCCTGTGGGGATCAAATGCAAAGCAAAGCAAAGATGAGAGAGAGAGAGAAAGAGAGAGAGAGAGAGTGGAAGGGCAGAATGCTAAAAGGGCCTGCGCTCCCAAATCTTAACCCTTTGAAAATAAAGTTTATTCTTTCGTTCTTTCTTTTGTTTTGTTTTGATATAGGAAGAATAGAACCACTACATTCTCATTCATGCCAGTGACGGCTATATCAGGTTGTGTATGGCGGCTGGCAACCTCATCGTGTAAAACTAATTGCCACAGAAGCCACCTTTGCAAGATCAAATGACTGTGCGACAAAATGGACGACCTCTTCACGATCTCTGTTCCACTCCGACAGGATCAGAGACATATTTTGTACTTATTTTTATTTCTGTACCAATTAAAAGTACCAATTTCTTCTCATTATCGGCTAAGGAGCAAGTAGTGTGTATGTTCAAACATTTGTGACACTCCTTGCAGATAATGTTTATCCCAGCCTGCGAGAAGCAACTACATAAGATGAGCGCCAGAGTGTTTAGATTAAACCGCTGATAAGCGACTCGTTTGTTAACAAGCTGGGCAAACACGGAGTTTTTGCGTACTCACACGACAGATAACGAGATTAATGTATGTGTGACACATATGGGCAGACAAGTGTGACATAAGCGTTTCCGGGCCATCCTTGATACACCAACATTACTTTTTAATAAAGTAATAAGTATTACAGCTTACCCATGTTGTCTTGTGTGTCTACCGACCTGCCTGTGTGAGTGTATGCAAGGCATCAGATGTCCATATATGGTAATACGTGACCTTTGCAGGCACGCACTTTATTTCACGTGGGACTATTTTGAAACTATCACACCCGCCCGGCATGATTTGAAATGATTGGATCTTTCTGATTTGTTTCACAACACCATTGAGGGGGAATATAACCTGGCGTTTGTTCAAACCCACTTCAATGTGCAAAAACTGCTGTGAGACACGCTCGCCAGAAGAACCCAGACTTGCCAAGTTAGAATTCAAGAATTCCTTTTATCGGACTGGACCTTTTATTAGAGTATTCCAAAAGGACTTAAAAAAACAGCCCAGGAAATCTCTAGCATTGTAACAAGGAAAACCAGGACTAAGGAAAACCGAAACACACGAGTCAGAGAGAGAATCTATTGTCAAATTAAAGATACTCCAGACGCGTGTAAGAGACCGACTCGTCTCTTTTATTCATCTGAGCAACAAGTCTATAGCCAAGATTGGCGTAAGTATGCATTTTTTCATTCTATATGTGTTTCATTTACTAACATGTGAACTAATATGTATGCATTACTAAGTGAAGTTTAATGTGTGAAACTCGCTTGTGGATGTCAAAGTCATTTGAGGCTGGCAACCTCAGCGTATAGAAAGAGGATTCATGAACCACCACTGCACGGTCTGGTGATTGCTTTATTGATAGTTTCGTAAAGAGAACTAAAAGCATAAAGTAGTTCCCGGTTCCCTATGGAGCAGGGAGGGAAAGATGAAAGAAATGATGTACATTCTAAGTATAATACTTACATTTTCAAAGCAGTGTAAATGTCCCTATAAACGTATTCACTTCAAAATTAATGTACGTTTTCAAGCTTTAAACCAGTGTAAATTTCTATGTGAAAATATTCAATTTAAAGTAATGGACGTTTCAAACTTTTCATCAGTGTAAAACATAAATGAAAACATATTCAATTTGTATTGTGAACACTTTTAAATCAGTGGAGATGTATATGTAAACAGACTCTATCTGTATTATTAACTTTTTCATTTAAATACAAAGTAACTATCAAAGCTATTCTATTTAAATGTAAAGAAAATTTATCCCGGGAGATTAAATTTAATTTTCATCGAGGGTAAGTTCTGAGTAATTGGGATGGTGGTATGGGAAGATAGGAACCCATAACTATGGGGTGGAAAACGCCATACTCAGAAGAGCATTTCGTTTTATTCGTTTTCCATAGTTATTGGTGGTACCAGCAGAAAGTACTATCTCTCGAACAAGAAGGGAACAGTGGCCTAAACTTTAAGACGAATGACGCACGTGGTAGACCCTCCTTGACGTTTCTAGGAAACGAGCTACCCCCGACAACCTTGATCAGAGACGATCGTGAGCACAGTAAAAAGAACCAACCCATAAGAAGGACTAGAACCATTATTGGCAGCTAAGTTCAAATATATGCTGCCACTTGAACTTCTTGTAACATCTCACATTCCCTAAAGACTGTGATGATAACTTTTTTCTTGATCCACAACTATTCAAATTATCTCCAACTGTTAAAACCTAAAGTGATTATTAAATTTTGTTATTTGTAATGTTACAAATTTGACTTCGATTTAATCATTTTAAAGTTACTGCATGTTTGTCTCAGTCAAATTCCTACACACACTCTAAACAGAGCAATACTAAAATAATAGATTTCCACTGAGTAAATCAGGGTTGGGGGCTTGAACGAGCTGAAAGTAATAAGTGCTTAAATCCTTCACAAAAGCGTCGGCAGATTACAGATTTAACGTGCTCAGCAACAGCCAGCATTGTTTTCGCTTATCTGAATAACTTGTGAAGACTTCCATGTGGTAGAAGCTTTACTACTCTTCTATCTGCATTTCTGCCAAGAGTAATCTTGTGTAAAGATAGGCTCTATTGGGGACCTCAAGACGCAGCAATAGAGACCGCAGTCAGCGACTCATAGCTTGACTGCCTGCGTCAGGACCAGCGAACCAGAGCTGGTCAAGACCGCACTCCACCTCCACGTGGTGGTCCTGGAAACAGTCTGCAGCGATGCAGGCTGGCTGAGCGAGTGTGAATCGAAATGGGAAGGCAAACCCGGTCCTAAAAAATGCCGTGCAGAAGTCGGATGTGTCGACCGAAAGGTGCAGATATCACAGCTACGTTGTAAACAGACACAACGCAACCACCGTCCTTTTCAGGGCGAACGAAGAAGAAGAAGAAGAAGAAGACTCCATTGAAGCCTATAATAGATACCCTTGAGTTTTGGCCACTGTTGGACCACTACTTCAAAGCAGAGGAGGCAATACCGTCACAGACTGCTTGGTGCAGTCTTCCTTCAAGAGGACCAGTAGCAGTGATGGCGCCTTGCTCCGTAAGGGGCTCAGAAAAGATGATGACGGTACATGGTTATGAAAATAGAGAACAAGAATTCTCAACAATATATACACAGCTCATACGCTGTCATTCCTACTTTCCTGGCGACACCAAAAAGAGAGAGGTTTTTTTCCCTTTAACGGTCTTTCTATCTCAAATAAATACAATTACAAATAAGGAGAAGACAATCTATCTTCATCGGACGAGTGCTGAGAAGAAGAAGACTCACTAATATCATGGCCACGAATAAAATAGAAGGAAAGAGGAGTAGAGAAATACAAAGACGATACATAAAGGATAGATTGTCACTATAATATCGGAAGCGATGGTCAACGGGACTGATGGGAAACATTCTTTTTAATGGAGTCAATGTTAGCCTACGCCATGAAGAACGGTACTTGACTTATATTGTCTGTTTATAAGTCTAACTGTCTGTCTGTCTGCCGTTCTGACCCTGTACATCGTTTTATCACCCACAATCACCAACGATGCTCTGTACAACAATTACTACATAATTAAAAGGTTTTTTTCTCGTTTTCTTCAGACACTCAGATCAAGATATATACGGGTCTGATATACACAGACGTGAATGCAGAGTATCCTCACGATCCTCACATCGCCAACAAACATCCAACCAGCTCTGAAGGGAATGCCGCTAGATGGACCAGCACGAAAAAATCCGTCAATTTGCCTCACGTAAAAGCTGTAGGAAGTGTCTCCAAGTGGTCGCCACCTGTCAATGGAACTTACGATGGTCCATCTCACAGTTCATATATGTCATGTGTTGTTATTTTTTGGAATGAAACTTCAGTTCTAACTTGGAGATTTAATGAGTGCTCAGAGAAAAATCTCAAACTGATTTGCGAAGTTAGGCGGTACAAATCTTCAACCTCACGGGCAGATAGAAACAAACGTTCTCAGTCATCGAATTATATGGACATATTTTTTGGTGTTACCAGCTTAGAGGATAAAACTAGATTGGGTGAACATGGAAAAGAAAAATCTACTAATAATGATTTCGATGGTCGCTAGTAAAGTAGTGGAGCGTGTCAAATACCCTACAAACTCTGAATGTTGACGAAAAACTCTGAATGTTGACGAAAAACTCTGAATGTTGACAAAAAACTCTGAATGTTGACGTTGCCAAGACTTTTTCGCCAAGGAAAATTAAAATATGACCTGAAGGTAGAGACATGGTTGATTTTTTATGTTTTGATGAACAACGATCACTTCTGTCAGAGAAATCGTTCTACATCAAAAGTGTCAAAATATTCAAGACGTATGCGTAGTTGGAAACAGGTGTGCAATCATTGTATGTTTCCGTTACAAAGAGCACGCAATTCTAAACCCAAGAAGAAATGACACCTGTTCTACAAGATGTTCAAAAAGAAACGCACTTGATAGATCATGTATAGGGGTCGTCCACATAAAACGTCACATAATTATTTGCCATTTTAACCCCCTTCCCCCTTGTTACATTTCGTCACAAAAAAAACCAGACCCCCTCCCCCTTTTACACAAATCTATTGCCCTCCCCACCGCCTTTTTGTCTCGCTATTTATTTTTTAATACTGAAAAGAAACAACGTAATCGAATGGACATTAGTTAACTAGTCATTATCATCATCATCATCATCATCATCATCACCACTTTTCAACTACCTAAGGAGCATATACTTTATGACAAGTCTTCCTGTCCTGTGCCATCCGTTCAGAGTCTTTCCGTATCTTCATGTGTCTTTAGTTCTCGTTTCCGTGTATTCGTCTTCCTCTGTCTCTCTTAACTTGGCGGTTCCAGAACAAAGATTGCCTGGTAAAGCTATGAGCAAGTTTGATTAATGTATGTCCTATCCATCTCAAGCGTCTTCTGATGTTTTTTTCTTCAGGCACTTGCTTGGTTCGTGTTATCAGTTCCATACTAGCGATCTTGTCATACCACTACAATCCTTCTATTTTAGGCAAGCGCCCATTTATGAGAGCGTCCGTGATTAGGGCGCAGGCTTCTCGCGGTAAAGGTATCTCTAACACTTCACTCCCCAGTGTTTGCTATCAGACTGCCATTTATTTTTACGTATTTATGAAAGTCTGAAGCTTTTTCATTGTTGTTTTTCTTGTTTTGCATGTTCAGAGTCATACTTCTTCGTTCCCCCTCAGACGTCAACTTAAATACGTTCAAAGAAAGCAGTGATCAGTTTGAGAGTGTTGACTGCTCCGTAGAGCTTTTCCAGGAATGGTACTGGTGATGGCCATATGCGCGTTCTCTGTTACTCATATGTTGGGCACCTTTGAAGTAGATGGTCAGCAGTCACTATGTCGGCGCCGTAGTTACACTCATCAGTAGTTCCTATCTTTAACTTGTTGAATAGATGGTATCCCAATCTGTTTTTGAATTGTAAGTGCTTGATGTGCACGCACATTGTCTTCAGAAGTTCTGGTGCAACAGAATTCATTGCTAAGAGTTACACCTTCTACTTCACGTTTTATGCCTTGTAGCGTAGGAAATCATCTCTCTTCAAAACTTCTATTTCCAGTACCATTTATCAGTTCTGTTCTTGACATCTTTCCATGACATGATGTCCAGTATCTGCTTGCTTTGTCTTCCTCCATCTCTTTGTCCGCCAATCGTACCTGTTGCTATGATTTATTCCAGCATTCCTCTTCTCATAACATGACCACAGAAAGTGGATTACTTCTTTTTAACTTGTGAAATAAGTTTCCTTTTTGCATTGGCTTCTTTCAGAACATCCTCGTTACTCTGTTTGGCTGTTCGTGGTATTTTTAACAATCTTCTGTAAAACCACATCTTTGTGGCCTTTAATGTTTTCCCTACTTGTTTACTAATAGTCCATGACTCACTCCAATATGTCAGGAATGGTTATATATGAGACTGAAGAACTCTCTTTCTTACTTCCACTGACAAAGAATTAGCTAAAATTAAATGTTATTTTCATAAATTATTACAGGGTTTCAATTAATATACATACACTCAACTTACAACAATAATAATTATGTACATGAAATCATTTGATCTGTATAATGCTTTTGATTGACAAGGAAATGGTGGCCATATTGGATTTTGTTCATGATAATTAATTATGTTCCTTTAAGTTCCTTGCTGAGCATGGAGCCACCATTTTAACTGCCCCCTCCCCCTTTACAGGAAGCCTGCACCAAGCAGTCACGTGCTCTTGCTGTGGTTATTTCTGTGACAATTTGTTTTACATGATGATGTTGTCAGCCTCGTACACAACCTCATATTAGTCACCATGTTTGACACCATGTTTGACACCATGTTTGACCCCATGTTTGACACCATGTTTGACACCCCTGATTGTGAAGTGGGCCTATTCTATCTTTGTCTCTTCAGAGAGCTTGATCAGCCATATGCGCACCTTATATGCGCACCCAGTTAACCCCATAGAACGAACTGTATTGCGAGAGATATCGATGGTCCTCATCGAACACGATGGACAAATCATCATATTGATTCCAGTGTTCATGTTATTTCTATTTCATGCAGTTCCGCTCCTCCCAGAAATTGAGGTGAAAAATATCAGAAAATGTAAACATTAAAAAATGTCATGTCGTTTCATAATAATGCAGTGGATACTGGGATTTCAGTTGTTGTACAGTACAAGTCAGTAAGCAGCACTAGTTTTACATAATTCCAAGTGTGGCATAGGCTACTTTATGACCTAGCAAGTTGTTTTTTTTTAGGGAATAAGAAACACAAAAGTGACAAAGTTAGGGGTGTACGAAAATAAGTAGTGTAAGTTTTACTAAAAAAAAGGAAGAAGGTAATGTTCCTTACTAGGACTAGAAACAAAGAAAATGTCCTACGTTGTGGCCAAAAGGCCTTCATCATTGACAGCAAAGAAAGAGAGAGCTAAAAATTAGAAACCTACCCACAACAATGATATTTATAGAATGTGTGATTCCTGTATACACACACTGGGATTCTCGCCGTGCTACGGAGTTTGTGCACTGTGCTGAGATCCTCCTTGTGTGATCTAAGGGAGGAGATCGGAGCACTGATGGAGTGATCCGTGTGCAATGAAGATAGTCCTTCAAACCAAACCAAACTGTTGTGACCTGTGCGAAGTCTGAAGATTACCGCTTGTTCACTTCTGATGAGCTGGCCATACCCATCATTTTTATTGTGTCCTGTATGTTCTGCTTCCCACTTGCTCCTTGAATCTGCGCTTGATAAAACTCTTGGCCTCTTCATAAGTTATGATTGTGTCGAGGTAGCTTTCCCCATTCCTTTGCCATTCTGTCAGCCTCTTCAATTCCGAGGATGTTGCAGTGAGAAGAGATCAACTATATCACAACTCCTTTGAATTGCCCATACACAAGGACTGACTCGACATTTGAATTGATTCTGCTTTTGTTGTTGGACTTGACTTCTTTTGATCTCCATATATTTCTCAATGCAATGAAAGCTCCTCCAGCCATCTGGATTTTTATTTTCATATCCAGCTGTTTATATTGCAGCCAAGCCAAGGTATTTATTTCATTCTACATCTTTTAGTGATGTTTCTTCAAGTGCAGTATTGTTATCGTTTCCTGCATTTACTCTGACCATCTTTGTTTTCTGCCAGTTTATTTTCAGACCCACTAGCCGTGACCTCTCATCAAGTATTTGCATTTTATCATGCATCTGATTACAGTTATGTACAAAAGATCCAGTTCGTTGGCAACATTGTTAACTGTGCGTTAACTAGCGTAGACAAAATAATCTACAAAGCAAAACAGTGTTTAATCAATCAGGCTTTTAAAAAGATCTTCTTCCCCTTCATGTGCTGCGTCCCAGCACGAGACAGTGACGAACCTTTTGCAGTACTCGACTAAAATTATTAGCATTTTATTCCTCAACACATACACATGCACGCGCGCGCGCACACACACACACACACACACCGTTGATAGTAGCTAAACGTTTGTGTCTATCTCATCAGACTTTTGTCGCGGTGGTGATAACTTTTTACTGTTTTTTTTTTATTTAATTTGTACACAGTACAGTTTATTTAGTCTGCTTTTTGTTTTTAAAGATGTGTATTATATTATTTAAAATTAGAAATGTGCAATTAAAAATAATTTAAACTTGTCAAAAGGATATAACAACTATCCGATTGTTCAGCTGAGATCATAATATTAATATAAGTTGTCCAAGAAGGAGTTGTTTACTACTGCGGGAAAAAGTTAACTATTGCGGATAAAAATTAACTACTGCGAATAAAGCGGATAAAAGTTTAAGTTATGTAGATAAAAGTTAACTATTACGGATAAAAATAGGAACTCATTTATGAAAGAGCGAATATGACGTTTCCAACCCCCCCCCTTTTCCCCTTCCCTTTGCAGTCACACAACGTCACAAAATTGTGATCCCCTCCCCACTTCACTGCGTGACGTCACATGTGGACGACCCTATATATTGCTTCTATTCCAGAGTACTGAATAGAAGCTTGTGGACATCTATGCATCAATAATCAATAGTTCCAAGAAGTTATGCTACGGAAGCTTTCTTCAAAAAAGCGACATGTCAGTGGATTTGCTCATAAGATGTTGAGGAAAACAGGCTGTGTTCTTTTTTAACACTGGGTGTTTTGACTGTAGATGAAAAGTGTATGTAATTTATGTCTTTCATTCCTTTTTTTACTACGCATCACCACTTCCAAAGTTATTAGTCAGGGACTAACACTAGTTCCATTTACACAAATAATGCCTCGATACTCATGTGTGATTTGTGTCTCTTTCACGATATTTCGAAAGTATAATCTCTCAGGACAGGCGTCGGACATCGCAGAATTTCACATTTTCAGTATCACCTTTTTAGACGAGATCCAGGTTAATATAGAACCAGTGAAAGTAGATAATGTGTGTGCGTGTGCGTGTGTGTGTGTGTGAACTAAAGCCAAACGGATTCAGTCTTTTATTCTGTCTGTTCGATGAAGAAATTCTGAATGGCGTTATTCCTGTGCTCGGTCAATGGTGATGGACCAGCGTCTGGTGCCTGAATTTAATCAGATAAAGACCAGCATTGTTTCTTCTTAATGGTAGTCGTAGTACAACACACAACTACAGCACGGTATACATACATTTATAGCAGGCTTAATCCTTAGTTGGTGGAACCGGCTGAGAACGCGATAACAAAAGCAATAAAAGAAGTATGTTCAACATCATTAGTATCCTCCGTCAGTCATAACTGACTATGTGGATGATGCGCCTTTGAGGTGATATCCCTCAGCTGCATTTTTTAAATTTTTATTTAGGCCTTTTGTTCTTTCGGCGTGTTCTTATCTTTTCTGCTTATTGTAGTCGCTTCTTTTCGCCCAGTCTGATGTGACATCGTTAGTAGCATCTCCATCTGGTGCGATCGACAGCTTTGTCCTCCAAAGTTGTTGGGTTTATGTCCGGTGACTACATGTCCTTCTTACACAGATTTTAACCACAGCTGCGGTCGTCCGGTCATTCTTTTGCCATCTGACAGTTGTTAGTAGAAACTTTCTTTGGGACAACTTGTTCTGTTCACGGTTCGGGTTAGACCCTAATTTCAACGTACTCAGTGAGGAAAACGGACTGTGGCGGGACAGCACCTAACTGGCTGGGGGCTGTCCAGCTTGAAGCTGTCGGTAGCTGTCCATTTAGATCCCAGAGCCTCTGCGACTGTCGGAAGTAGCCCCTGGCACCAAGCACTACGCCAAACGGACAAGATGCTTATAACCAATAACTGCTACTTCCCGTGTTGTGCAGACACCATAAAGTTAAGATGGAGTGTACTACAGGGCGCAAGTTTGGGCACAGTTATATGGAAATCGAACTGATTGCGTACAATCCTTCAAAATACATCTTGCTTGTAGTTGTAGTAGCCCCATCAATCATAACTGACTATGAGAATCCGCCCCTGAGGTGATAGCCCTCAGCTGTTTATGTTTCCTTGTGCACCTTTCGACGAGTTCATTTCTCTTCTACTTGTTGTGAGAGCTTCTTTTCTTTTCTACTTGTTGTGAGAGCTTCTTTTCTCTTCTACTTGTTGTGAGAGCTTCTTTTCTCTTCTACTTGTTGTGAGAGCTTCTTTTCTCTTCTACTTGTTGTGAGAGCTTCTATCTCTTCTACTTGTTGTGAGAGCTTTTATCTTCTACTTGTTGTGAGAGCTTCTTTTCTCTTCTACTTGTTGTGAGAGCTTCTTTTCTCTTCTACTTGTTGTGAGAGCTTCTTTTCTCTTCTACTTGTTGTGAGAGCTTCTTTTCTCTTCTACTTGTGAGCGCTTCTTTTACTTCTACTTGTTGTGAGAGCTTCTTTTCTTCTTCTCTGTTGTGAGAGCTTCTACTTGTTTGTGAGAGCTCCGTTTCTTTTCTACTTGTTGTGAGAGCTTCTTTTCTCTTCTACTGGTTGTGAGAGCTCTTCTACTTGTTGTGAGAGCTTCTTTTCTCTTCTACTTGTTGTGAGAGCTTCTTTTATCTTCTACTTGTTGTGAGAGCTTCTTTTCTCTTCTACTTGTTGTGAGAGCTTCTTTTCTCTTCTACTTGTTGTGAGAGCTTCTTTTCTCTTCTACTTGTTGTGAGAGCTTCTTTTCTCTTCTACTTGTTGTGAGAGCTTCTATCTCTTCTACTGGTTGTAATAGCTTCTTTTATCTTCTACTGGTTGTGAGAGCTTCTTTTCTCTTCTACTTGTTGTGAGAGCTTCTATCTCTTCTACTTGTTGTGAGAGCTTCTTTTCTCTTCTACTTGTTGTGAGAGCTTCTTTTCTCTTCTACTTGTTGTGAGAGCTTCTTTTCTCTTCTACTTGTTGTGAGAGCTTCTATCTCTTCTACTGGTTGTGAGAGCTTCTTTTCTCTTCTACTGGTTGTGAGAGCTTCTTTTCTCTTCTACTTGTTGTGAGAGCTTCTTTTCTCTTCTACTTGTTGTGAGAGCTTTTATCTTCTACTTGTTGTGAGAGCTTCTTTTCTTTTCTACTTATTGTGAGAGCTTTCTGGTTGTGAGAGCTTCTTTTCCCTTCTTCTTGTTGTGAGAGCTTCTTGTTGTGAGAGCTTCTTGTTGTGAGAGCTTCTTGTTGTTAGAGCTTCTTGTTGTGAGAGCTTCTTTTCTCTTCTACTTGTTGTGAGAGCTTCTTTTCTCTTCTACTTGTTGTGAGAGCTTCTATCTCTTCTACTGGTTGTAATAGCTTCTTTTATCTTCTACTGGTTGTGAGAGCTTCTTTTCTCTTCTACTGGTTGTGAGAGCTTCTTTTCTCTTCTACTTGTTGTGAGAGCTTCTTTTCTCTTCTACTGGTTGTGAGAGCTTCTTTTCTCTTCTACTGGTTGTGAGAGCTTCTTTTCTCTTCTACTTGTTGTGAGAGCTTCTTTTCGCTCAACCTGAGATGTCGCCGTAAGGAACATCGCTACTTGGTGCGATCGGAGCTTCACCCTCCCGCGGTGCTGGATTTATGTTCAGTTGCTTCATGTCTCTTTTGCACACATCTTTGAACCTCAGATGCATGCGGTCTCCTGGCTGTTCTTTTGCCATCTGCCAGATGTCCGTAAGCATGTTTGTATTCAGTCAATACCATTTAGCTCCCCGAGGAGCATAGACCTTCAACAAACACATTCCAAGTTTTCCTGTCCTGTGCCATCCGCTCAAGTTCTTTCCATTATTTCCTCATCATTTTCACATCTGTATCCAATTCTCTTCTCCATGTGTTTTTGTCTGCATTTGCGTCTCTTTCCCTGTGGATTCCAGAACAAGGACTGTCTTGTAATGCTATCAATAGGTTTCCTCAATGTGTGCCCTATCCAATCGCCATCGTCTTCTTCTCAACTCTTGTTCCACTGGCACTTGTCTGGTTCTTGTCATCAATGCCACATTTGTGACTTTGTCATACCATTTCAGTCCTTCTATTCTGCGCAAGCACCCGTTTATAAAAGTCTGTAGCTTTTTGGTACGGTAGGACTCACATTGAGGGAACCTGTTGATAGCACTACAAGGAAGCCTTTATTATGGAATTCCTAGAATGCTAGAGGTAAAGGGAAATCGAAAGACACATGGAGAAGAGAGCTGGGAACATAAATTAAGATGATAAGAAAGACATAGAGAGACCTTAAACTGGTGGCACGAGACAGGAGGATTTGGCATGAACTTATTGGAGGCGAACGTCTGATTGGCAGCGAGGAAATGAACTGGTCTTCCACGTCTCAATTCTAGATCTAGTATAGTAAAGTCTCTAACACTTCACTCTCCTAAGGCAGTATCTGCTATGGGACTACCTTTACCTTTCACCTTTGTTGGAGGTCAATGCTCCTTGGGAAGTGAAAGTGTAATATATGAATGAATGAACTAATGAATTATTTTTGGACTTCCGGTACGAAAGTGGTACACCTTATATCAGTTTTTTGTTGTTGTTGTTACGCCTTTTTCCTTATCGTCTTTATTTCAGTATAATTTCTCAAATGTACATAACTCAATACCTCCATCATGACTTGCTGCAACTAGTTCTCCCTATAAAATGTATGCTTTATTAATTGTATAAATTCTTATTGTCTTTCATTTTGGTCTAGCGATGTGTTGGAGTGTTTACCACTTGTTAGTTGACTTATATTTTCATTTCAACATAATAGCCTACTACCGTACTTGTTTATTTTAGCTATTTGTGAGTTGCATTAATTCTTCCTCTTTTAATTAAATTTTCGCTGGACGATTTTATGTTTGTCGTTACAACTGTTTACCCCTCCCACCCCACCCCCTCATCTTCAAGATCACTGTTACCATTTCGCGTCATATATTATACTGTACCACTCATCATCATCATCATCATCATATCTTCAGCATCATCATCATTGTTATTTTCATCAACATCGTCAATTGATGAACCAACAGGCTTGGGTGACCGTACTTCTTCATTTCCTGTCTCCAATCTCTTGTGAAGGTAAAACGTAAAGGTAATCCCGTTTCAGATACTGCCGTAGAGAAGTGAAGTGTTAGAGACTTCATCTATACTAGATCACAGCTTTATGATGTGGAGTGACTGGTTCCTTTCCTCACTGACTTTGCCTTTCCTAAACTAAGAACAGAGTCAGGTGCTATTTACATCTGGCTAGCCTGGAGTGGGACACTACCTGCTTTCTGATCTATTAACATTGCTTTAAGAAGTAAGACTTTTGTGGGTAATGCATGCTTTTATTTGAATGCAAAAATTACAATTGTCTTCTTAGCAGGTGCATTGTTCATAAAAGAAGCAAGTACTGTAATCAATTTCGCCTTACTTTTTTTGCTACCTTCTCTCTGGGTTGTGGTTAGTTGTGTGTGTGTTGTGTGTGTTTGTGTGTGATCATTTCACAATATTCTTCTCTTTTCTGATCTATTGTAACGTGATTATTTTGTTTTGTTGCTTTATAATATGTCTCTACAACTTTGGCTTCACCATTTCATTATGATTGAAAGATCATCTCATCCCCTTTTCCGGATGATCTCTTTTTTTTTTCAAGTCCAAATAATACATGCTATATTTCTCGAGCAATACATTCTACTCGTATCTTTCTCAAGAATCACATCTGTATAATTCTATAGCATTGGTTTTTTTTTTAAATATGTGTTTGCCTCACATGAAGCAAAATATACTTCATATAGCATTGCGAATCTCTATAACTCGCCGCTACTAATGCACTGTTAGTTGTATTCATCTCGTAACCGTATTTTAGCTGAATGCAACCTTGTATGCATGCATTAACAGTGAGGGGTTTTTTTTAATTATTTGTTGGTACGCCAAAAAAGCTTTCCTTTGTACCATAAGTTTTTATTTGAACATGTTTTAATATTTTTGTAACGGTTATTGTGTAAATGTACTGTTTTATTCATGTCTTACTGTGTTAATTAATTGAATCTTTAATTCCATATGTTATATTTGCTATGTGGAATTAACTATTTGTTTTAATATCGTATGTTAATATATGATTTTGCTCATATTTAGAAAAAAAATGTGTCAATATTATATACTTTTATTACAATAGTTTCATTCAATTACCTACTATATTATTAAATTTGTTTTATATATGTGTGTGTGGTGTGTGCGTGTGTGTGTGTGTGTTTGTGTGTAAGTGTCGTTTTACAGTTATTATTCCATGTATAACTGATGGGTATATGTGATAAATCTCGCACTAAAACAAACAAAGGTACAATTGATCGTGACCAAATAACATGTACTGTTCTTCATGTTCCTATCTAAAGAATATGCTTTGTGTTTCATTTTGTACTTAATTAAATACACCAAGCATCACGTGGTCTTCAATTTAAAATTAAGAGACAGAAAACGTTGAAGATCCATAGCTGTGGCCATTTGATGCGGGTATGGCAGCTGATGATGATGCTGTTTTTTTATCTTGCTGAGTTATCATTTTAATCTCTCAGTCTGATTTTCCGTTTGTAGTGAACATGCTGCTAAAGTGTAAGAACTCATTCGGTTTGTTCACGTTTGGTATCACTGATATTTCTCATTATACTTAGTCATTCCTTTACTACCCTGGGGTGTAGAGGTTTGCCACAGAGAGCGCCATACTATCCTATCGGCTTGTGACAAAACGGGGCGGCCCCTATCGATTTTTGTTTCACTCCGGCAGTATCGGTAGATGTGTGGTACTGACTTTTATTAAGTGCTTTCAATTATCGCACTTTTCTTTCTTTCTTCGTTATTTTTCGGCTAAGCAGCAGATATTTGAGTGTTTTCGAATTGCTTGACACTCCCTGTAGGTGATAATAATCACGTTTGCTTGACGCTACACAGATTTGCTGAGATAATTGCTCGCAGTCGCGATGGAGCGGCACAGCTTGGCTAAGATTTGCACAAGATCTCGTGTAGGGGCGGAAACTTATGACATAAGCGTTTCCTGTCCTACTTGTTATGATAAGGGTATTTTCTGATAAAATAATGCTAGTTACATTTTGAACACGCTTTTGTATTAGTTTACCGATGTCTGTAAGTTTGTACACAAGGGCATCGGACATCTTATTACCATATATAGGAGAGTTGACCTCATCCTTTTGTTCAAAATTATCCGATGTCGGAATATTTTAAAATTATCCCATAAAGCGCCTGTTTGAATATGATTAGAGTTTTTGATAGCTCATAACAAACGAAAGCGTGGGAAGGCGGGGAATATAATAAGATCATTTTCTCACGCTATTTCACTTGAGAAATCGCTCGCCAAGACACCAGACTGTTACAGTGAAGAATTAGAATTCAGAATTCCTTCTTAAAATACCGGACACTTTTTATTGAAGTACTTATCAGGACTTACAATATAGCCCAGGAAATCTCTAGCATTTTAAATAAGGAAACCGGGACTGATGAAACTGAAGGACCATACACGAAGTCAGAGAGGGAAAGTATTAAATTAACGACACCCCAAATGCGTGTAAGAGGCCGATTAAAGTCTCTTTTATTTTCATCTGTGCAAAAAGTATGTGAGTCACGATTGGAGTAAGTTGTAATTTATATTTCATATTTATTACTAACATGTGAACTAACATATAACTTATATGTATATATTACCATGTGAATTTTAATATGTAAAACTAGCTTGTGGATTTCAAAGTCATTTGAGGCTGGCAACCTCAGCGTATAGAATGATGATTCATGAACCACCACTGCACGGGCCGATGATTGCTTTATTGCTAGTTTCGTAACAAGAACTAAAAGCATAAAGTAGTTCCAGGTTCAATATGGAGCAAGGAGGGAAAGATGAAAGAAATAATGTACATTTTAAGAATAATACTTACATTTCCAAAGCAGTGTAAATGTCCCTATAAACAAAGTCACTTCAGAATTAATGTAAGCTTTCAAGCTTTAAACCAGTGTAAATGTCTAAATGAAAATATTCATTTTAAAGTAATGGAAATTTCAAACTTTTCAATCAGTGTAAAACATAAATGAAAACATATTCAATTTATGTTGAGAACACTTTTCAATCAATGGAGATGTGAATGTAAACAGATTCTATCTGTATTGTTAACCTTTTCATTTAAATATAAAGTAACTATGAAAGCTATTCTATGTAAATGTAAAGAAAGTGTTATCTCAAGGGATTAATTTAATTCTCATCGAGGGTAAGTTCTGAGTAATTGGGATGGTGGTATAAGAAGATATGAATCCCTAACTATGGGGTGGAAAAACGCCTTACTCAGAAGAGCGTTTCGTTCTATTCTTTTTCCATAGTTATTAGTGGTACCTGTGACGGTATTGCCTCCCGTACTTTGCAGTAGTGGTCCAACAGTGGCCAAAATCTAATATGGGCTTCAAAGGTATCTACCTTCGCACAGGATTACTCTTGGCAGAGAAGTAGATGGAAGGGTGATCCCACTTCTATTACACAGGGAGTTTTTTCACAAGATATTCAGAATAAGCGAGAACAATACTGCTTTGGCTGAGTATGTTAACTCTGTAATTCTGCCGACACTTTTGTGAAGGATTTAAGCACTTGCCATTTTCAGCTCGTTTAAACCCCCACCCCTGATTTACTCAGTGGAATTCTATTATTCTAGTATAGCTCTGTTTAGAGTGTGTGTAGTAATTTGACTGAGACAGACATGCAGTAACTTTAAAATAATTAAATCGAAGATAAATTTGTAACATTACAAAGAACAAAAATTTAATAATCACTTTGGGTTTTAACAGTTAGAAAATAATTTGAATAGTTATGGATCAAGACAAGTTATCATCACAGTCTTTCAAGAATGTGAGATATTGCAAGAAGTGCAAATGGCAGCATAGATTTGAACTTAGCTGCCAATGATGGTTATGCTCCTTCTAATGGGTTAGTTCATTTCACTCTGCTCGCGCTCGTCTCTGATCAAGATTATCGGGGGTAGCTCGTTTCCCAGAAACGTCAATGAGAGTCTACCACGTGGGTCTTTCGTCTTAAAGCTAAGGCCACGGTTCCCTTCTTGTTCCAGAGATAGTACTTTCTGCTGGTACCACCACTAAGCCAATCCTGACTCAGAGACTTTTTGCTCAGATGAATAAAAGAGACGAGTCGGTCTCTTACACATGTCTGGGGTGTCTTTAAGTTGACAATAGATTCCCTCTCTGGCTCCGTGTGTTTCAGTTTCCTAGTCCCGGTGTTCCTTATTAAAAAGTAGAGATTTCTTGTGCTTTGTAAGTCTTATTTGGTTCTCCAATAAAAGGTCCTGTACAAATAAGGAATTATGAATCTAGTCTTCACTCTGGCGAGGTCTGATGTTGTCTTGGCGAGCGAGAAATTCACAGTAAAATAAAACTGCGAAATGGTCAGATTATATTCCTATCTTCCCACGCATTGTTGTTATGAATCTAATTAGAAAGATCCAATCATTTCAAATCATGCAGATAGGGTGTGATATTTTCTAAATAGTCTCACGAGAAATAAGGTGCGTGCCTGCAAAGGTCACGTATTACCATATATGGACATTTGATGCCTAGCATACACTCTCACAGGCAGATCGGTAGACAGACATGACAACGTGGGTAACCTGTAATACTTACTACTTTATTAGAAAGTGATGTTGTCATAACAATTCGGCCCGGAGGGGCTTATGTCACACTTGTCTGCCCACATGTGTCACACAGACAGTAATCTCGTTATCTGTCTTACTAGTAAGCAAAAACTCCGTGTTTATCCACCTGGTTTACCAAACGAGTCTTCTTATCAGCGGTTTAATCTGAACACGCCGGCGACTATCTTATCTCAGTTGCTCACCACAAGCTAGGATGACCGGGTAACAAACAGGTGACATCACAGAGGGGAGTGTCAACAAATGTTTGAACCTACAAAATATTTGCCACACAAGCAGAAAAATAACGAAGATAGAAAGAAAGAAACAAACGTGCGATAACTGACAGCACAAAATAAAAATCAGTACCTGTCGCATAGAGATTTATGATCAATAAATTTTCTATATTGTTTTCTTTTCTACCCATGTCCTCTACTTTATTATCGCTCTTTTATCCTTTTCCTGTATTTTTTCGCATTCGTTCGTTTGCGAAAAATATATTTCTTTCCCATTCTGACTTTACCGTTTTTCTCATACACTGGTAACGCATTTTATTACATCAGATGTCAGTCGCTGCAGGTAGACGACAAACTGTGAATATCCGTCTAGTCAGACAAGGGAGCAGACATATCGTCTAGCATTTCCATCGGACACGTAGCTTCTACGGCTAAAGTTCTCGACGAGGTGTGGAAACTGCCATCTGCCTCGACCAGAAATGAGACAATCGTCTAGCATTTCCATCTGACACGGCACTCTACGGCCAGTTTCTTAGACGGAGGTGTCAAAGACGCGAAGTGGCAGTTTATGGCAATCTCTTGGTTTACGTAAGTGTTAAGAGGAGAGGAGAAGACGGGGGGTTTCGAAATAATGTGGGATCCTTTGTCTGTTTCATATATCTTAACCGGAGTTTTAGATTTCATTCACTCAGTAACTTCGCAGTCAAGACTAGAACAACATACGTTCGATTCCTAAGAATCTCTGTTGATAGATGATGGCATTTAGTTGGTCGAAGTGGATTTAGTTCTTAGTAGTTCTGTGTTGAGGTAAATATAATCTAGTATTTTGCGAGTGATTAAGTGTTAAATCGCTTATTATATTTCACTAGTTTCTTTTGTGCAGAGTAAATAATTTATAAGTCTGTATTATTCTCTAGTGACGTGTTTCAGTGGAAAGCAGAATAAATTATAAGTTCTAGCTTAAACTCATTTGGCTATTAATGAATTTAATTAAACTACTAGAAATCAGTCGAGAATATTTTTAACTAACTTATAACTGCACTGATTCATCATTGAGTATTGACAAAATACGTATGTATTTCTAATTCATGATGATTGATTTTATTTATATAACTTATTTCACGGGAGATTTAAATGATAAGACCAGCTCTACGCTGGCAGTTTATAATGTAAGTTATAACCGCGGAATAGTATGTATAGTATTTTATACGTTGTTTTATCTTTATTCAGTGAAACTGGGGTGGCTCAACTTTGCCAGCGTTTTAGTACAACTGAGAGAAGAAACATTTTTTTTATCTTTAACCACGTGGGTCTACAAGTTAACACTTGTCTGGCAGTGCTTTTGCCTCCAGAAATAGACAGAGTAAAAATCTCACAAACGGTTCTAAAGACTAAATGCCTATACTGGGCCTATTGCGCCAGATTATGTTTCTTCACAAACTCTCATGTACATGCAGCCCTGTGGCGAGAAATATTACAAACATTAACATTCCGACATTCTAAATACTTGTGGTGTGAACAATAATTATCTATTGAGAGAGAATTCACCAACCGGTCATCTTCCTAAATAAGGGAAACCTCGTGATTCTGACACTGTGTGCCCGCTTAAATCAAATTCTTACCTGAATTGAGTAAAGTGACAATAACTAAATCTGAACAAAATATCGCATGAAGAGGACGCTCCCCGGACCCACTGGATGAAACCAAGATCTGTAGAGCTGGGTATCCGCTTCATCAAACGAAAGCAGATTTATGTTGAGAGTGTCATAAAGTGCGCCAGACGGCGAACACCATCCAGACATTAGGTAAGAAAGTGAGACAGGGATCCCTGCTGAAAGAACAGAGTGAAAGTAGACTGAGTGATTCTTTTATGATAAGATTTGTACACCCACTTTGTAATTTCATTTTTTTCAAATTGTTGCTAATGCAGGTTCTTCCTCTCTTAGGATAGAGTAGAGTATCAATTCTGTTCTTAACCTTAAAGGGAAATCTTAGACTAAAGCATAGGTATCTGTGACTATTTGGGGCTATCACTTTTCTTCTAACAGGACTGTGGGCTATACATCGAGGGGAAAGATCATACCAATGGGTCTATCATTCTTGTAGCAATTCATTGACTTTATGACTACAAGGGGATTGACATAAGTCTTGGGCCTGACCATGAAGGACATGTCACAGAGAGCTGAAATTTTGTATAGTGTTTATTCCTTTTCAGTATAGCCACTGTCTGATATGACACACTTCTACCATCTCTGCTTGACCTTGAAAAGACCTTGGGAGTAGAACACCCTATTTTTCAAACTAAACCAGTCATCACATGCCAGAATAACCTCTTCATCGCTGTCAAAATGATTTCCTTTTAGCTGCTTTTTAAGATTTTGGAATAGAAAAAAGTCTGATGGAGCCAAATCTGGAGAATATGGTGGGTGTGGAAGAATTTCAATATTTAAATCGTTGGCTGCTAGCTGCACAAGCCGTGCTTTGTGAGAGGGCGCGTTGTCTTGAAGCAAAGGAAGATTTTGAGTGCGCGTTATCCCTCGTTTCCTGGTCACAACCTTTCTTAGTTTTGTGAGAAGATCTGCATAGTACTGTCCATTAACTGTGTTGCCACGAGGCAGATAATCTTTCAAAAGGACATCTTTGCCGTCCCAAAAAAAAGTCAGCTTCACTTTTCCTGCAGACTTCTGCGCCCTCGGCTTGACAGGTGTTGGGGAGCCCGGGGTTTTCCATTGCATGCTGGCAATTTTGGATTCGGGGTCATAATGGTGTACCCAAGTCTCATCTACTGTCACCATGGTCTCCAAAAAAATTTTAACCTACAATTTTTGAGCAACTGTTGACAGCAATTTACCCTCGTTTGCTTCTGTTCACGTGTCAACAGTCGCGGAACCCAGCATGCACACACTTTTCTCATGTTCAGTCTGTTGTGTAAAATTCTATAAACTGTTCTTTCATTTAGTTTTACTGTACTAGCTATCTCCACTATTGTCATTTTTCGATCCCGGTCAATGATTTTCTTCACTCTTGTTGCATTTTCATCGTTGCACTCTGAGGCTGGTCTACCAAATCTTGGCAGATCAGCAACATTTGAGCGGCCGCACTTAAACTGTTGACACCAGTTTTTTTACCGAAGTATATGAAGGACAAGAATCACGAAACACTGGTTCCATCTCCCTGTGTATTTCTGTAGGTGTTTTTCCCTGAAACATCAGAAATTTTATCACAGCTCTGGCCTCCTTCTTTTCCATTGTTTTGTCAAATCTTTGGAGCAGCAGATCCGGTCAATAGGGTACACTGCGCCGTGCACCGTAGCGGGAAAACCAATTGAAGAAACAAACGCGTACTTCACACATTCAGTGCAAATATGACGAACTTTAAATGTGCCAAGTTTCATCTTCCCCCTGTGACTCCTTCATGGTCAGGCCCAAGACTTATGTCTATTCCCTTGTATTTGTATATGTTTGATGTAATTTTATATGTTGTGATGGAAGTTTATTTTGATAATTAAACTTCACAATTAAACTTAATCAGTATGGCGGTCAGTTCGTTCCCAATTATCTATATTTTCATTGTCATAGGTTCACGTCTGTGTGTCTATTGTAGTCACTTATGTGTGTGTGTATGGGAGGTATATATATACTACTATATATTATATTAGATTTGTCTGACTAATCTAACTCTGTTGTAGATGATAGGCTGACTGAGAGAAGCTTCTCGAGTGTCACAGACAGAATCTAATATATTTCCTCCATCTCACTCGTGACATCTATTTCTATTTTATCACCTCCCACTGAGCTATCACTTATGTCTATGTCTATTCAGAAGGGACCAAACTAAGTCTTAATCACCTATCACAAGTCTATAAGTATATGAGGAGAACTGCCGTAAGACGGGGTAAAACAGTTGGAAAAAAAAAAAAAACACACACACACACCCACACAAATAGTAATACGTCTTACAAGGAGAAGGACAAGAAAAACCTACGTTGCGGCCACAAGGCCTTCGTCAGGGACAGACAAACAAGAGACAGGAGGGAAAGAAAATGAGAATTAAGTAGAGAACATGAAACTATAAAAATAAGAGAAAAAAAAAACGCCTGCGTTATTCAAACCTTTCTTCTGATGAGTCTCATGCCCTCTCCAAGCTCCGCCGCAGAGATGAAATTGTTATCAAACCGGCTGACAAAGGAGGTGCCATTGTGGTATGGCGCAAGGACCTGTACCTCCAAGAAGGTAATAAGCAGCTCACCAACAGCTCCTTCTACCAGCGCCGTGACAATGATGCGACAGTCCTCAACAATCGTCTGGTCCATGACACCATCAAAAGTCTTATCGCCAACAAGTCCTTACCTTCTAGCGCTTCTCATCTCCGTATTGACAATAGTGGGCTGGGCAAGCCTGTGTTTTATATGCTTCCCAAAATTCATAAACCCTCCAACCCTGGGAGACCCATTGTCTCTGCGTGTGCCTGCCCTACCGAACGTATATCAGACTTCCTCGACGGCATCTTCCAGCCTATTGTAGAGCAGCTTCCTTCCTTCTTAAAGGACACAAACTATGCTCTTACTACTTTTTCCTCTATTCAGCTTTCTCCAGACCGTACCTACCGTTTATTTCTGTTAGATGTTTGCTCACTTTACACTTCCATTCCTCACTCTGATGGTCTCCGAGCTCTCCGGTTTTTCCTGGACCAGCGCACGCACCCCTCTATCGCTACAGAGACTCTCCTGCGCCTTGCAGAACTGGTCCTTCGACTCAATTCCTTTGAGTTCAATGGACAGTTCTTTGACCAAATAAGTGGAGTTGCCATGGGCACCAAGATGGGTCCCAGTTATGCCTGCCTCTTCATGGGCTACCTGGAGTATCAGGTGTGGCAGCAGTATCCTGGACCTTTTCCATTGATGTATCATAGATACATCGATGATGGCATAGGTCTCATCGATATGCCAGAGGTTGACCTATCTAGGTTCATTAATTTCATTAACAACTTCCACCCTGCGGTCCAATTCACCTCTCACATCTCCTCTGTCTCTGTTAATTTCCTTGACATTGTTGTCACTATCACTCCCCCCCACCCCCCCTCACCTCACCACTTCGGTGTACTACAAACCAATTGATGCACACAGTTACCTCCTTTATACTTCCTCTCATCCTCCGGCTTGTCGGGACTCCTTGCCTTTCTCACAACTTCTCCGCCTCCGTCGGTTATGCCAAGATGATGACAACTTTCTATGCCGAGCACACGAAATGTTGGACTTCTTCCGTAACAGACAGTATCCAGAAGATGTTCTTACCTCTGCCTTAGAACGTGTTCTCCCTATCTCACGTCTAGAGGCCCTCAAACCCCGCCAAAAAACCTCCTCTGATAGAGTCAAGTTAATAATGACCTATCACCCTCACAGCACTGCTGTCAAAAGGATCCTGTTTCGCCACCTACCTCTCCTCCAAGCTGACCCAGTGGCGCGGGAAGCATTTAGTGAGCCACCCTTGCTGGCATGTAGACGGGACAAAAATTTGAGGGACCTCCTAGTCCACAGCCGTTTGAAAACCGTCAACGATGGCCACTTTGGAACCAAGCCATGTAACCGTACACGATGTAAGACATGTCAGTATGTAATCGAAACACGTTCAGTCTCGTTCCCTAACGCCAAGTTCACCATCACCCATGGCTTCACATGTGAGTCACGCAACGTCATTTATGCTATTATATGCAAACGTTGCACCATTACGTACATCGGCCAAACGGGCACACGACTGGGCGACCGATTCTGCAGACACCTCTATGACATCTCTCAGTTTAATTCCACACCTGTGGCCATCCACTTCAATGGCCCTGACCACCACGGTGCCACTGACATCCAGGTGACAGCCATCAGATACTGTTCCTCGGACGCCAACAGTCGGTTTTGCCAGGAACAACGCCTCATCCATCTTATGGGTTGCCTCAAACCACACGGTTTGAATACCCAACATTCTTTTGTCTGAGACGCCTTTCTCTATCGAGGCCCAGTTGTATTATGACTTTCTACTTTGATGCGATCACCCTTTTTTTTTTTTTTTTTTAATTACCATTTTTTTAATTTAACAATTTTATTTATTTATTTACTTATTATTATTACTTTTTTTTTAAATTTGTTTATTTATTTTATTTTATTAAAAAAAAAAATTTTTTTTCAATAATTTTTTCCTTTATTATTTTTTATTTTATTTATTTCTTTATTTATTTTTTATTTTTATTTATTTATTTATTTATTTGTTTTAAATTTATTTATTATTATTTATTTATTTATATTTTTTTTATTTTATTTATTATTTATTGATTACTTTTTTTCTTTTTTCTCACTCTTTTCCAGTCCTTGTTTTCATTATTTCTTATTTTTAATGTACTATCAACTTCCTCTTTCCGGCTTAGTGGCAGCCATCTTGCTTCACATGTGACTGGACTTAATATTAAGGGAGTTTTTTTCTCTTATTTTTATAGTTTCATGTTCTCTACTTAATTCTCATTTTCTTTCCCTCCTGTCTCTTGTTTGTCTGTCCCTGACGAAGGCCTTGTGGCCGCAACGTAGGTTTTTCTTGTCCTTCTCCTTGTAAGACGTATTATTATTTGTGTGGGTGTGTGTGTGTTTTGTTTTTTTTTCAACTGTATCACAAATCTACGACAGTACCATAAATGTACCGATACTGCCGGAGTAAAACAAAGATCATGAAGAGGTCGTCCATTTCGTCACAGTATCAGCAGAACTTACTATCTCTGGAACAAGAAGGGAACAGTGGCCTAAGCTTTAAGACGAAGGACCCACGTGGTGGACTCTCCTTGACATTTCTGGGAAACGAGCTACACCCGACAACCTTGATCAGAGACGAGCGTGAGCAGTGTGAAAAGAACCAACCCACTAGAAGGAGCAGAACCGTCATTGACAGCTAAGCTTAAATCTATGCTGCCACTTGAACTTCTTGTAACATCTCACATTCCATAAAGACTGTGATGATAACTTTTCTTGATCAATAACTATTCAAATTATTTTCCAACTGTTAAAACCTAAAGTGATTATTAAATTTTGTTATTTGTAATGTTACAAATTTATCTTCGATTTAATCATTTTAAAGTTACTGCATTTTTGTCTCAGTCAAATTACTACACACCCTCTAAACAGAGCTTTACTAGAATAATAGTATTCCACTGAGTAAATCAGGGGTGGGGGCTTAAACGAGCTGAACTTAAGAAGTGCTTAAATCCTTCACAAAAGCGTCGGCAGAATTACAGAGAACATACTCATCCAAAACAGTATTGTTCTCGCTTATTTTGAATATCTTGTGAAGACTCCTTTGTAATAGAAGTGTCATCACCCATCTATCTACATCTCTGCCAAGAGTAATCTTGTGCGAAGGTAGATACCTTTGAAGCCCATATTAAATACTCTTGAGTTTTGGCCACTGTTGGACCACTACTGCAAAGTAGGGGAGGCAATACCGTCACACGGCTGTTATTCTCCTGGCCTGGTTCCAATCTAGTCCTCGGTCCTTTAGAGATTGTCTAATGTTGTCCTCCCAGCGAACTCTGGGTCTTCCTTGAGGTCTGGATAAACGTGGTTCCTGGTTGCCCATTTTTGTCGTGGTAGCCGATCTCGTCCCTTTATGCAGACATTGCCAAACCATCGCAGCTGAAACTGTTCCACTTGGGTCTGCAGAAGCTGGGTTTTGGGGCCCTGCCGCATTGTCTGGTTGCGAATCATGTCTCTTCTTGTTACTTTAACCACCTTTCTCAGATACCTTATTTTTGAGGTTTCGAGCTGGCTTTTCTGGGTTGTAGCCATTGCCCGTAACTTTCTCATTATCTAAGCGGTGTAATTACTATTACTATTTATGACCAGTAATAGAAGGCGAACCAGAAGAAGGATAATCGAGAGATGGTATACATCTTTAATGAAACAATCATGGCACTATACCAGGTCGCACAGTGTGCACTTCGTCACAATCCATGGCGACACTCCAAGTCGCACTGTGTGCGCTAGATTAAACTACAGTTTAGAGAATTTATATCACACTGTGCTGCACTGTGTGCACTTAATAATAAAACATGATATCACCCCCATGTAGCAATTTGTGCATTTGAGAACACAACGTGGCATCACGACGCGCCACACTGTTTGCACGTAATTTTAAAAAAAAGCATGACATTGCACCAAGACATTTGTGTGCATTTGATATTTTTTAAAGAAAAACCGCACTGTGTATTATTTATTTGAAAAAGAGAAAACACGGCATCGCATTGAGCCGCACTATGTGAGCTATTTAACAAGAAAAAAATATGACTTCACACTACTGTATATGTTCTTGATTTAAAAAATGATAACAATAAAATCTATCGGCACGTTTCAGTGCAGAAAAAGTAGATGAAGAAGAGAAAGAAGGTGAAGAAAAGTTGAAAAAGAAGCGGAAAGGGGCCAAGAAAGAGAAGAAACATAAGAAGGCCATGATGAAGAAGAAGACAAACAGGAAGAAAAAAGAGTAAGAGAAGACGATGAAAGAGAGAAAAATAATAATAATAAGGTAATGGTAGTGGTAGTGGTTGTGGTGATGATGATTATGATGATGATGGTCTTTTTCTTTCCAAATGCTGTCACAGCCGGGAGTGGATTTGAGGATGAGATCTCAATTTCCGTTGAAATGCTCCTAAGGCATGCGCAATACATGGCCTCAGACAGCAAATGCCCAATTCCTAGCCTTCACGTGGCGGGGCCTGTTTATACTAACAGGAGCAAGGTCGAAAAGTGAGTCTCTGGCGCTCTAAAACCAGACTGCTCCGGGTAGAAGAAGCTTGTACGCCTTGGATGGTAGTTCATCAAGAAGGTAAACTCTGATTTCAAACCACCTACTGCCTTGGAGGTAGGCTGGGGATAGCCATAGGCTAAGGACAAGAAACCTGAATAAAACTGCTTACTGAAATCCGATATGCAGGGCCGAAAGGGTCAAATATCGCAGCCCAGCTGTAAACTACAAAAGTACGTATTTTCCGCTCAAAACAAAACACACACAAATGATGATGATGACTTAGGAGAAAGAGATGATGATGATAAAGATGAAGAAGAATAAGAGGAAGAAGAAGAGAGAGAAGCCATAGTATCCTAAAGATAGACAGACAGACAGACAGACAGACAGACAGACAGACAGACAGACAGACAGACAGACAGACAGACAGACAGATAGATAGATAGATAGATAGATAGATAGATAGATAGATAGATAGATAGATAGATAGATAGATAGATAGATAGATAGATAGATAGATAGATAGATATCATAACCGATCCTTTTTTTTACTCATCGAAAACGCACGAGAGAATGCATAACAGAAACAAATGGAGCCTTGTTTTTTCATTCGCGAATAAACAATTTACCGTCATAATGTTTTCTACGGCTGTCAGTAATGTCTGGCTAAAACGGGAATTTATATAGTTGCTAGAAGTGTTTTCTTGTTTCCTAGTGCCTCGTCATTCAACACACTTGTATCTCATGTTAATGCACTTATATTTTCCGCCAGAACATGTTTGGTAACTGCCTGCGCACACCCACATTACCATAGTGCCGCTGTATTTGGGTCAGACATGTTGTTATGAATGAAACTGAGAACGATCAATGAATACTGCGTGTTATTTTCAATACGCTGACTCAGGTTTCTCGTGTACCAATAAGAAATTAGACGTTTAGCTCGTATTGATACACTCCCCCCCCCCCCCTTTTTTTTAAAATTTCCTTAAAAGCCGTTTAATCAGGGGTGGGTATGACGTAGATCGTGGTTCACAAAGAGATTTAAGTGGGCTGCTTGATTTTTTTGTTGTGTCTTGAATATAATTTTGTGTTTGTAACGGTAAAATACTTTTAATAAAATGAATATAAAAAAACTACAGTGTGAGTTTTCTACTAACATCACTCGTCAGCTCCCCGAGGAGCATAGGCCTTCAGTAAACTAAAGCCAAGTCCGTCTGTCAAGTGCCATCCGCTCAAGTTCTTTCTTCATCCTCTTCACGTCTGCTTACAGTTTTTATCTCCGTGTGTTCTTTGGTGTACCTCTACCTTTTTTACTCTGGGGAATTCAGACCAAGGACTATCTTGTAATGCTATTAACAGGTTTCCTCAATGTGTCCTGTCCATCTCCAGCGTTTTCTTCTCGTCTGTTGCTACACCAGCACTTGTCTGTTGCTCCACCAGCACTTGTCTGTTGCTCCACCAGCACTTGTCTGTTGCTCCACCAGCACTTGTCTGTTGCTCCACCAGCACTTGTCTGTTGCTCCACCAGCACTTGTCTGTTACTCCACCAGTACTTGTCTGTTGCTCCACCAGCACTTGTCTGATTCTTGATTTCTACTTTGAACATTATTAAATGAAAGTTCCGATCTTCTCTGCCTGGCGAATACATAGACGCATTTAAGCGATTGGTCATTAGTTATTTCGTACAGAAATTTTAGGAATTAGTACCGACAATGCAGTGCACATTATCCTATTAAGCCAGCGTTATTACACCGTTTGTAATACTACTGCGTAAATATCAGTGGCGGCTCTAATGCGTTTTGGTTGATGGAGATATCCATACATGCTTGTGTTCATACGAGGGCAGGAGTATATAGCGCAAGAAGGGTTTACATATCCAGCAAAAGCAGTACAGGTTATTCATCGTTAAGGTTGCACTAACACTTCAAATGTGTCTCTCCGCCAGCTTCAGGAATAATCAAGAGAGCAGAAAAGGCTTTTATAAACCACACAAAAGCATTTGGCCTGGTTAGCAGGGATGGAATCTTCAAAATCCTCCTGAAAATAGGCTGTCCTACTAAACTGCTGGAAATGATAAAGTCATTTCATGAAGACATGAAAGGAATAGTTCAATATGCTGGATGCACATCACAGCCCTTTAACATACGCAGTGGCGTTAAACAAGGCTGCGGTCTGGCTCCGACCCTCTTCAGGATCTTCTTTGCCTTGCTCTTGAAACATGCATCCAGATATGCAACTGAAGGAATATGCCTTACGCTAGGTCATATGGCCGACTGCTTAACCTCGCAAGGCTGAAGGTAAAAACAAAAATTGGAAAGGTCACTATAAGAGACTTGTTATTCGCTGATGACGCTGTAATCGTCACTCGAAATCAACAGGAGCTTCAGAGCTTGATGAATCGCTTCACCCAAGCATGCAAGGCCTTTGGCCTTTCAATAATCTAAAGAAAATAAATGTGCTGGGTCAGGATATGGATGTTGCACCAGTTAACACTTTCGGAAACTATGAGTTGGCAGTGGTGCACCACTTCTACCGACAAACTCTCTCTGGACACAGAAATTGACAGCTGCATTGACATAGCTGTAGCTAACTTTGCCCGACTCACAACGCGTGTTTGGGGAAACTTCAAACTCACAATGAAGACCAAAGCTGAAGAATATAATGCCTGCTACACCAGCACACTTCTATTTGGCAGCGAGACATAGACAAGCTTTGCTAAGCAAGAAAGAAGGTGTTGAGCCTTTTGTCTACGGTGTCAACGCCACATCTTTGGTATTTCGTGGCAGGACAAAGTGACAAATGTCGAGTCGCTGTCACGTGCTGGCCTTCAAAGCATGTATACACTGCTTAGACAGCGCAGACTACGCTGGCTTGGCTATTATCCGCCGCATGGAAGATGGTCGCATCTCGAAAGATATCTTCTACGGACAACTGGCAGATGGCAAAAGAGCAGTTGGGCGACCGCAGCTGAGGTTCAAAAATGTGTGTAAGAGAGACATGAGGGCACTGGGCATAAATCAAGCAACCTGGGAGGATGAAGCTACCGATCACACCAAGTGGCGATGATCTCTACGGCGCCCCCTCAGATTGGTCGAAAAGAAGTTCGCACAACAAGCAGAAGAGAAAACAAAAAGTCGAAAGGTACACCAGGGAAAAAACTAGCCGAGGGCTGTGACAGCATTCCCTTTATCAGTTATGACTGAAGGGGCTATTATAACACTTCAAAATAGTGTTTGTTGTACGTTGTCAAATTGAAAAATTTCAATTTATAAGAACTTTATAATTGCTCCACGCAATTCACGTTCAATTGCCAGTTTGCCTTTAGGTTTGTCCAGTTCGTCTGTATTGTTGAGGAGACAAAAAGCCATTATGCCGATGTGTTAAATATATAACATCTATTTGTTGTTTAAACGTCATTGCGTTGAACACTGTTTTTCAATTAATAAAATGGTGATTTAATTACTGAGTTGTCTTATTAACACTAAGTAAATCACAGGATAGCCGTATACTTAGTGAACTGATTATCAAGAAACGATAACTCTAGTTATCTTGGGGATGGACAAGCAGATCCCCAGTAAAATAGTCTGCGCCTACGCATTTAAGAATATTGTCGCAGGTTTGTGATGTGTAGTTTTTTGGAACATCAACTTCGTCAAACATTTCTTTCACGTTCTTGGGGATGTCACAGGGTCGTCCTCCGAGCTCAGAAAGGATCGGAAGACGAAGCGCGAGCATTAAGGGAGTAGGATAGGGGAGGGGGAGGGGAGGTGGCGCAGAGAGCGTGAGGAGGGCTCAATGTAGAATTATAGCGGTTACAATATATCTAAGGAGATTTGTTATATGTCACTATTAAAATATACAACGGAAGTTGTTTTTTTTTCCAGTTCTGTTAGGGATGGACGCCACTATTCCCTAAGAACGAGCCGCCACTGTTTGGGTTATAACAGCTTTGGTAATACTAGTACTTAATTATTACATGTTTGTTTGAATTTGTTCTTTTTAACGTAAAATCTTTTCCCTTCCACAAGCACATATTTTGTTTTTGTTTTCAATTAATAAACCTTTTTGGTGTGCCTTAAATGCTTAATGATGTCTTCGTTTCACGCGCATGTGGAGTTGTTGTTTTTACTGTCTTTTCTTTAAACTCAACTGAAAGTTAAAAGACGGTAAAAGTAGCTATAGTGAAAAATTTTATTTGGTAGACAGCAGCTTCGCTGGCAAAGTAGAAGAACTTAACAAGCTAACGTGCGTCCAGGCCTGGTTCAAATAGGTTTAGCTTTACCATTCTAACTTGCTTACTTGACTTACGTGTGTGGTACACTGTTAGTGTGAAGCGTTGTGGGGAACTGAAGTTTTCCTTCTTGAGCCAAGTGTGTTACATTTACTGGTGTAAGCACGCGATGGTGTCGGATTTCTGTAATATTATCTATATATCTGCTTCTTGGTCTTCATCGTGCTCTTAAACCAGATATTATATTGTTGTAGGCACGTAGTAGTCATTGGTCGGGCTAAAGCGGTTTTAGTCTCTCTGTTTTGATGCAGAATATAGTTCGCGTACATTTTTTCTGACATAATCATTTCGCATTCTGTCTCTCCTTGTAACAGTACTTGGCTCTTCTCAAGAATTTCATCTCGGTGACTCGAACGATGTGATTTTTTTTTTTTTTTTTTGCAGTTCTTTTGACAAGTTTAACAATCTTGAGCAATGCCTTCACACTCTAATTTTTCAAGCAACATATTTGTGCTTTAATTACTACGTACAAGGTCACCACAATAACGTATAAGATAGCCTATAGAAACGAAGCTAGGGGATGAACCACGAATAGGACACTGAGCTTAACTGCAAAACCCCAGATATGAAAATCTTTCATCGCTGTTATAAAACGCCAAAACTCTCAATGGAAGATAGGTATGCAGACGCACTAAAGGAACTAACATATTACTGATTAGTCATTTATGAGGTTAGCTACGGGCTTTACTTTTTCCTTCGTAACTTGGGTATAACACATACTACGTTTTAAGTATTAAGATATCTACATTGCAAATTCCAGACCAAAGTACTTGGTAGCTTTTGTTACAAGCCAGCATTAGTATTATCAATGAACTATCTAAGCTCTATATCTGAATGGATACTAAATCACATCTAAGGAAAATAAAAATAAAAATAGGCAAAGATTCGTACTGGGGAATTGCTTGAAAGTATGTGTCAATGTCAGCTATAACCATCATTCATTTGTTCCAGTGGTTAAGAAAATGTTAGGGATGGGACTGTGAGGTGTGTTGCGAAATTTCGATTGTTCCTGCTTTTATGAAATACAGCATTAATACGATAGTTCTGTAATGTGTCGTAAAATTCCACAAGTTTGTATCAGTATGTTGCCCTTAGATAAGCTGGAGACCTCTTCTCTATGCAGCCGACCATTGACAACATTGATTTCATTCCTTCCTTCACTCTCTGTTACGTTCCTTACGGTGCATGAGGTAACCACTGCAGTAGGTCTCCGTACGGGAAACCTTCATCAAACGCTATATGTAGGCCCTACTTTTGGAGTTGTGGTTTCTATAACAATTTGTTTAAGACGATGAGATTGTCATCCCCATGTCCTAGCTCTCGCCGTCTGTATGTCTTAGGAATTAGTCTCCGCTCAAACCCCAAAAGCTGCACAGGATGTAGATATTATGTATTACAGTAGAACTCCATTTATCCGAACCCCATGGGACCGAGCATCGTTCGGATAATCAAATGTTCGGATAATTGGATTACATGATGTATCGAGTACATGTACACATATTTCTAAAAATAATTAACAATCACAAGGAAAATACACTATAAAACATATTTACTTGTACTGTAATAATAATACCCACACTGTATTAGATCACTGTATCACCAAAATCTTTCATTACACTGCAGTGCATGTACTACTTGTATTAATTATTTTTGTTAAGAAAGAGAAATGTTTTCAAAATAACATTACAAACAATTCAAAACCAGGCGCAACTTACGTATACATGTACTTGCACAGATGTAGCCCACTATTTAAAATAATGAGGAATCCTCTTTTGCGCCAAACTGGATAGTCTGCTTTTGGCTGCTAAGTCCCGCATTCTCTTCAACAGCAGAAACTGTGTAGGACAGCTGTCATCTTCTTGCTCGTACCAAGCCATCGCTGTTTCTAGTGCTATAAAGGCCTCTTCAGGACTTGGTCGACGTTTTGGGTTTTCTTCATAATCTGCAAGTACATCATGTACTTCTGAGGAGTCTTCATCATCGGTCACTACATGTATTTGGTTTTCTTCTTGCACAAAAGACAAAATTTCTTCGTCATTCAAAAACTGAAAACCAGAATCATTATCATCTTCTAGCCACATGTGTGCATCATCTTTGTCACAGTCCGAAAATCCGGGCATTGCTTGAAACAGTTCCACAACTTCATTTATACAATCATCATTTGTGTCCACTGCAGTAGTTTCATTTCCTCCTTTTTTCCCAAGCAATCTACTCCAAGCCTTGTTGAGATTATCTTGTGACAGGGTGGTCCAAGCATCAGCTTACATATAACAGCAGTCTTTGAGATTAAGCTTTTTTTGAAAACGCCACCACACTTTCTTCATTCATCTTCAGCCAACAATAAACGACGCAGGACTTTCTTCTTGTACATCTTTTTAAGCTTTGCTATAACACCCTGATCCATTGGTTGAATCAGTGCTGTTACATTGGGAAGCAGAAAAATTACTTTAAAATTTGCATCAACTGCATTCAATGTATCCGTCTCTGGATGAGATGGTGCATTGTCCAGTAGAAGAATTACTTTTCCAGTTTTCTTTTCTTGTTCTTTCAACCTCTTCACATTTGGGATGAACTGATTTGTATACCAATCAAGAAATATTTCACTATTCATCCAAGCACTCTTCTGTGCTTTGTAGCACAATGGGAGACATGTCACATTCTTTAAACAACGTGTTTTTTTTGGCTTTGCCGATCATTAGCACCGGTAAACGATGACTTCCACTGGCATTCGCGGCTACCAAAATTGTTACTCTCTCTTTGCACTTTTTAAACCCAGGGGCAGCTGCTTCGCGCTGAGATGCAAGTGATTTTTGAGGCAATGATTTCCAGTATAAGCCAGTCTCATCGGCATTATACACATCATCGAGTAAATAACCTTCTTCTTCCAAAAAAGCCAAGAATGTTTCTTTAAAATTTTCAGCGGCAGTTGCATCGCTAGATGAAGATTCCCCTTGAATCTCCAATTCTCGTATGCCATGACGAGATTTAAAGTTTCTTAACCATCCCTGGCTAGCCTTAAAGTCAGGAGGACCGTCAAGTTGACTGTTGAACTGAAGTGCCTTTTCACACAATAGAGAGCCAGAGATAGGTTCCCCTTTGCTTCTTCTTTGCACAAACCATATATACAAAGCCTCTTCCAATTTCAAATCTTTCGCATTTCTCATGGTTTTATGTTTCTTCGACCCATTTTCACTATCCAATTTCGATGCAAAACTCATAATTTTATCCTTGTTACTTTTGATGTCAGAGACGGTAGCTTTCTCAACATTGAAAATCCTCGCAAATGAAGACACAGTTTCACCTTTTCCTAGTCTCTTGATAATTTCTGTTTTCGTTTCAATTGACAAAACATTGCGGTTCCTTTTATATGCTTTAGGCCTACTGGAAGATGCCAGGTCGCACAGAGAAATACGTGTACACCAAAATTATTCTGCTGTAGTAGCAGACACAATTATTTTAAGTTGAACTGTCTGTTTAGCCAGTGTTCTGCCTAGAACTCACACGTACACTGGATTGGTAAACCAGATATTAACGGACTTTATGATCTAACTGACTTCATGTACGTAAGCGACCGTCCATTAGCCCATCTCATTGTCTACAAATTGTTCGCACACATTTGAAGCTTGCCGCATCAAAAGATTCAGAACTGTAGTCTAACGTGACTGGTGGAGACTGATTTTTTTTTTTCTGGAAAAAAGTGTTCGGATAATTGGATGTTCGGATAATTGGGGTTCGGATAAATGGAGTTCTACTGTATATTATTTCATACTTTGAGCAGCTATGTTTGTATTCATATTGGTCATATAAGGGATTAGAACAACGACGGGGACAATAGCAATGTTAACGACCGGACCGGACAGGGTATACTTTTGTGTTCTTCGTTAGTTCTCATATAAGCACATGAGTTGGGGTTATGAAGGCCTTGCTGTCAATCTGCTCGTCTCGTAGAGCCGATATATTTGGAGGATGTGTTCTACTGTTTACTTGTCTTCCCTACATGTGTACATGTTTCACCCATTATTAATTTGTTGAACAGGTGGTATCTGAGTCTGCAGGACTTGAGACCCTTCTTGGTATGGAGTAGTATGTTTGTTTTCTTTTACATCTAACTACGTGCTTTCTGTGTCACTGTTTCTTTGAAGCTCGGTTTGGCTATTGCTTTTGATCTCTTCGTACGTTGTCCTGTACTCAGTTAGTATTTTGTTTCATTCTTCTTTGGCACGTCTTATCTGTTTGTTTCCTGGCAAAGGGGCGACCGACCCCAACCAGGCGCGTCCACGGGTGGCGGATAGTGGAACGACCTCCAGATATGGTGTGTCAGCTGCGAATTAAGTCAGCGTTGCTGGACGAATAAGCAGTCGCGGACCAAACGGTGATGTCCTCCCAGCAGGACGGGGAGGGGTAACAGGTGGCACTGATACCCCCACTGAAATCCCCCATATGTCCTATGATGGGTGCATCAAGCGAGTAAGAGCCGCTATAAGCTCTAGCCACGGGGAAGGTAAACCTCGGTAAACAAACCAATCTGCTGCCTTGCAGCTACCACCGGGAGATGGAAAGGCTATGGGAGACAACCCTGAACAACAAACACAACCCGGCCTGCCGAAGACGGAGTGTGTTAGCTACGGCGCAGACACCGGGAAAAATTAGGACACACACGCTTTTGCGGTATGGAGTCATGCGACAATCTCGACTTACGTCATGGCGTCGCTCCTATCAGCTACAACCGGGGAGGAGCGGAGCCGGGCCCCTAGCCTCGAAAGGGCCCACCCAAGCAACCGGTGCCTTTGCCAACCAAATGGTCGGGGGACGGCAAAGTAGAGCAACTGACCAACCAACCCACTATCTTACAGTGGCTCAATGTAATGCAGAAGGAGTGAGGAACAAGAAACCGGAGTTACAAGAATTCCTCAGGGAAAATAACATTGATATAATCTGCATCCAAGAAACTCACCTAAAAGATACCCAACGATTCTTTGTACGTGGATACCAATCCTTCCGCCAAGACAGGGCAAAAAAAACTAAGGGAGGAATCCTCACACTGATTAAAACCTCAATCCCAGCAGTAGAGACACACAGATCTGGTGAGGACGAACTTGAATACATAACAGTCCAACTACTGCTGCCCAGTGGAGACTTAATGATCACAAACTGCTACAGCCCTCCAACCACAACTCTGGAGCTACACAAAGTGAAGCTTGCAGCATCGAGACACCTCATTATGGGTGACTTCAATAGCCACTCACCCAGCTGGGGCTGTGACGCAACAGATCCAAGAGGAGAAGAGGTGGAAGATTGGATGGTAGAGAATAAACTAATTCTAATAAACCAACGAGAGGATAAACCCACCTTCTATTCCAGAGTATGGAAAACAACGAGCACACCAGATCTTGCTATGGCTACAGATGACATACATCGACTCACCACCAGAACAGTAAATACTCAACTTGGGGGAAGTGACCATGTACCAGTCACATTACAGATATCTGAGATAAGAAGTGCAGGAGAAATCAATATGTCTCCTAGCTGGAATTTCAAAAAAGCAAACTGGGGATTTTTTAAAGAACAAGCCGACAATTTCTGTCAGAACATTGCCCACTCAAATAACATCAATAAAAACATCTCCATCATCAGTGAGGCAATCATCCAAGCAGCAAAGAAGTCAATTCCACGAGGTAAACGACGAGACTACAAACCATACTGGAGTGACAACCTGGGAAAACTCCATAGTGAATTAAATAAAGCACGGGAAACTATGGAGCAAAATCCCACATTAGAGAACACACAGAGGCACAACAGCATAAAACAAGCCTTCAATGAACAAAAGAAAGCTGAAATCCAAAGGAGCTGGCACCAGAAGACCAGCAGTCTCAACATGGAAAAGGACTCAAGCAAGCTATGGAATCTGACAAGAGTACTAAATGAAGAAACAACAACCAGCTACTGTAAGACTGTCATCAAGGAAAATGAAAAATACCACACAGGAAAGATGGCAGCAAACATCCTGGCAGATTTCTACAAGGAAGAAAGCACCACATCACTTTCACATGCACGGATCCAAGAAGTACGTAAGGAAGTAAAAGAAAAACTGAAGCACCAAAACCCAGATATCTGCATGAAGTCACCCCTTACTATGAGAGAACTCAGTGCTGCCATAACAAAACTAAAGAACAGAAAAGCTCCAGGAAAAGATGGCATCACAAATGATATGATCAAGAACCTTGGACCTGTAGCCAGGCACAAGCTCCTCCTAATCTTCAATCAATCATGGAGTACTGGAAAATTTCCAGATCAATGGCGAGAAGCAATCATTGTTCCCATCAGAAAGAAACAAAAGGAGAAAACAAGCAAGTCCAGCTACCGACCAGTTAGCCTACTGAGCTGTCTGGGTAAGGTAATGGAAAGAATGGTGAACTCAAGATTACTGAAACATCTGGAAAAAAAAACCATCTGCTTGATAATACACAGTCAGCATTTAGGAAAAATCGCAGCACCGAAGACCAACTAGTATATCTAGCCCAGGAAGTAGAAAATGCCTTTCAGGAGAAAAAGAAAGTGCTGGCGGTTTTTGTAGACTTGACAAAAGCCTTTGATAAGGTATGGAAAGAAGGACTCCTCCTTAAGATGCTCAACAGCAAAATTGAAGGGAGAATGTTCAACTGGATACGGGACTTTCTTCGATACCGCACAGCAAGAGTAAAACTTGACGGGAAACTGAGCCATCGCGTCACTCTACAACAGGGTGTGCCACAAGGAGGAGTTATCTCCCCCACACTTTTTATCATATATATAAATGATATTGCAGAGAAACTGTCCGGGCATATCTCCAGGGCTCTTCATGCTGACGATTTTGCTGCCTGGTGTGCTGCTGAACATTTGCCTACTGCGAAGTTCAGGATGCAAGCAGCGCTAAATACCATCGGTAAATGGGCATCAGATTGGGGAGTACAGATAAACCTCTCCAAGACAGTAGCAACCTGCTTCTCTCTGTCAAATCGCCGAGAAACGATCAAACTGCAGCTAAATGGAAGTGAACTTCCAATCGAGGAAAACCCAACATACCTAGGAGTCAAGTTGGATAAGAGACTCACCTGGAAGCCGCACATAAAAGCAGTAGAACAGAGAGCAATAAGAAAGCTCTCTATTATGAAGAAACTGGCTGGCACAAGTTGGGGGGCAAATACCAACATACTTAAAAAAGTCTATACAGGCACAGTCAGACCTGTACTTGAATATGGCATGTCAGCCTGGGCCACAGCATCTAAAACAAACACAGAATGTCTAGGGAAAGTGCAAAATTCAGGCCTTAGACTAATCACTGGAGGGATGAAGACTTCTCCAATCCAGGCAATGGAGCGATACACCAACATCCGCTCGTCTCTTGATGACAGACGTGAGGAAAAGGTATTCACTCACAGTGAGAAGCTTCTACGAATGCCAAGTCATCCAATGCATGCCAAACTCCATAGTGTGACAAAGAACAGGCTGAAAAGAACCAGCTTCCTAAACATCTCCAAACATCTGCATCGATGCCATGAAGACCTCCTCCCAAATCGATCTACTGAGATTGAAATGTTAATTGATTACGAGGAGCCAGACGACTGCCATGGAAATATATCTATCATCACAGAAGTCCCTGAAATAAAAAAGAAAGGCCACCTGACCCCTCAACAACTAAAAACTTTGGCTCAAGAAATGATTGAAGAAAAGTACAACCCGAAGGAGTGGACACATGCATACACAGATGGATCTGCTGAGGGGGCAGTAAAGAACGGTGGAGGAGGCATTTTTATAAGATTCCTAAATGGAAAGATCATCCGAAAGGCCTTCCCAACTGGAAAGATCTCCTCCAATTTTAGGGCAGAAGCTATGGCACTACTGCAAGCCCTGAAGATCCTCACCAGACCTGAACAGCAGCCACAAGCCAAGATAGTAATCTTCACTGACTGCAGATCATTACTTGAATCAATACAAAACACCAGAAATGATAACATGATGAATGAGATCAGATCTGAGCTTAACATCATCCAAAGGTCATCAACCATTGCCCTTCAGTGGTTACCTGCCCATTGTGGAATCGCTGGTAATGAGAAAGCAGATGCTCTATCAAGAAGTGGCAGTAAAATGGAACAATACAGCCACCCATTGCCCTATCGGGAAGCAAAAACCATCATCCACAACAAGTACAAAAATCAGTGGAAGGAGGAAGGGGATATATAAAGCAGAGATGACCCAATCCACCACCTAAACAGACACCAACAGACGACAATTTTCCGCCTGAGAACTGGTCACTGCAGATTACTTGGACATCTCTATCGCCTCAAGATATCCCACACGAATGAATGCCCTTGTGGAACTGATATCCAGACTCCAGAACACATTCTCCAGAACTGTCCAACCCATGATAAATTGCGACGTGCGACCTGGCCAAAAGGTGATGAGCTCCAGCAGAAGCTATGGGGCTGCCGCGCCGACCTGGAAAAGACTGTGGACTTCGTCCTGGCGACAGGCCTGCAGATTTAGCATGACTACAAACCGAACGCAGAAGAAGAAGAAGATCTGTTTGTTTTTATTCCCCCGTGTATCTTGGAATGGGCAAAACTCCATTGTACTTTGTTGAATTTATGCCTGGTGCCAATTATTGTTCTGAGAGCTGTCTAATTCGTTGTTTTTATGGTTCTTTGAGGTAATTATAACAGATAAGGAATCTGTGAGCAAAGCTTTCTTGGCCCTATTCTGTCCTTGTCTCGTCAGAGACCACTAGATTGTGGAAACTTTTAAGTAACTTCAAAGCCGAGGCAGTAGCCCTTAAAACAGTGATGTTCAGCTTTAGTGCCACCGAACGTTTACTTTGTACTTTATTTGCCGCATTATACGAGAAAGTAGTTAGGGTTAGGATTAGGGTTAAGGTTAACCCTAACCCTAACCTTAATCCTTTCTCGTACAATGCGGCAAATAAAGTACAAAGTAAACGATCGGTGGCACTAAAGCTGAACATCACCAAAATGGCCACTGAAAACTGTGCTACAAGAGCATGCAAACTCTTAGTGCAGACTTCCTGCAAGGGAACCAGCTTCATTTGTA